>JAODAL010020969.1:0-68156 GCA_025379985.1 Phyllomedusa bahiana | reverse complement strand
TGGCTGGGAAGGTGTGGAGGCGCTCTCTGGCTGGGACAGTTGATGGAGGCGCTCTCTGGCTGGACAGTTGATGGAGGCGCTCAAGGTGAGTAAATTATTATTATTTTTTTTTATCTGCAATTGTATTGGAACAGATGTATGAGACAGGTGTATGAGACAGAGTCTGCCTGGAATGCAGAGTCTGCTGTGGAGTGTCTGTCTTGTTTCAGGGGACTTGCTGCGGCGGGAGGAAATTGCAGGCTTTATGATTAGAGACCAGGCACTATGTTAACAGGGCTGGCGAGCATAGAAGCCCAGCTGGCAGGAGCAGTTCTCTGGAGAGTATGCAGTGGGGAGACAGGCAACACAACCGCCACTCCGGAGGTATAGCGGCACTTATTCAGAGGGCGCAGCAGTGATTTAAACAGGGTGAGTAAGTGGGTCCCTGATGTTAAAATGGCCGCCGGCCGTCCGGGTAGGGGAGGGGTCCTCCGTACTCACCGCCGGAGAGCTATTGATAAACGCTGTGCGGTCCAGACGGGGGCTTGGAGGTCGCCACTATCAGCCCACAGGTTAGGTGCCGGGGAGTGTGATGGCTAAGCGTCCGGCTAAGCGTCCGGAGCTGCGGAGCTGCGCTTCTCTCTGGACTGCGGCGCGCGGCAACGCGCCTGCAGTTCAAATCTCCGGGATCCCGCCGTCAGCTTCAGAGGCTTCAGAAGCCTTGGAGAGCAGCCGAAGTCGCCGAGACAGATCCCGATATGTTCACCTCTCCCTGGCACAAGTGTATGTACCAGTGATGATCGCTGGAGGTTTATTTGAGCTGGTGTATTACGCCGCTAGTGAGGAGCTCCTCTAGAAGACGTCCGACATCTTGATCCGATCTGACACTAACATACTTTGACCTTGAAATTCACCTATAATATCTTTGTAAGTTGCTCTGGGCACTTTGGTTAACGTTCCTATTATCCGTCACTTCGATTTGTTATCGATTTTTCATCTTACGGCCACATTTAAGGAGGTTTCTACAGTCCCATAAACCTGAAAAACATATGCAACTGTAGTAACAGGAATTTTAAGCTACTTGAAGATGGTTTTATAGCCTTAGCCTTTAACATGTTTGTTTAGCATGTTCTTTCTAATCTACTTAGACAACTCTCTCCTCAGTCTTTTTTTGGTTCATTTTCACTGTAGTACAAACCATGAAACAAAAAAGTAGACTGACTACTTTTCACCTTTTAATTAGGCAGACTGATTACAAGCATAAAGATAAATTTTTCAAGATTTTGATAATTTCATTAATTTCTGCATGTAAGACAGATATACTACACAAAATAGTTTATAACAAGCATTTACCATATGTCTGCTATATGTTGGCATCATTTGTCACATTTTCAAGAAAGCCAAGTCGAATAAACTCTAGTAAACCCGATATCCGGTTAGGATTTTTTCTGGAACGGTAGCATGAAAATATGGATGCACAGCAGGTCCTTCTTCAAAATAAATGGTTCATTTTATTACTTATTTTATAATAATATAAATAATAAAATTAATAAAAAGAGCC
Organism: Phyllomedusa bahiana; assembly: GCA_025379985.1. NCBI lineage: Eukaryota > Metazoa > Chordata > Amphibia > Anura > Hylidae > Phyllomedusa > Phyllomedusa bahiana. The sequence continues at coordinate 66,616 of JAODAL010020969.1, read as the reverse complement.
ATTTATTTTGAAGTAGGACCTGCTGTGCCTCCATATTTTCATGCTACCATTCCAGAAAAAAGCCTAACCAGACTTCAGGTTTACTAGAGTTCATTCGACTTGAGGATAATTCACCACCATTCACGTGAGTGAGTGCAAGTAATGAAGATGGACACAGCTGCTTCCACAGGCTTTCATTCATGCTAATTGCTTGTTAGCAGTGATTCGGTGAAATTCTTATGGAGATTTGTGCCATTCTGAAGCACAACTCTAAAGTTGAAACACTTTTGTGCTAAATACTTCACCACCCTCTAAACTTACTACACTAGGGAGTGTGTGTGTCTTAGCATTTTTTTTCCCTTCTTTCAAGAAAATTTGCAACACAGATTTTTTAGGGACCGGTCAGCAATGTGCTGCCACCCCTTTAAGATTTTCTGGTCTATTTTCAGCCAGGATTCTGTACAGAGCCTAATGGTTTATGTTTCTGTATGTGTTCATCAGTGCATGTGATTGCTCCTGTGTCCTGGCTTGTACTTACTCCTAGTGGTTTAGATTGACTTTCTGGTTCCTGACTTCAGCATGATCTATGGTATTTCCTCTATTTCTTGTTTCAGTACTGCGTTCCCATCCTGGCTTAACCTCTGCTTTTCTGACCTCATTTTTTCTTGTTTGCTCGTGTCTATTCCTTGTTTGTTTGTCCTGCTTCATTGGTGTATTATTGTCTACTTCTAGATTGTCCAGGGTGAAGCATGGGTGTGGGGTCGTGCATTTTGGGGCAGTCATGCTGCTTTAGGCAGGGAAAGGTGAGGGAAAAATAAACTCCTGACAGGACCAGTCCAGTTCTGACATGGTTTTAAGCGGTCTGGCTTTTAGACATCCCCATAAATGACTCCAATAAGAAATTACACCCATTAAAGTATTCAAAATTGCAGTTAGGAAGTTTGTTAACTCTCTATGTGTTTCACAGAAACTAAAGCAGATTTTCAATTTTAAATCCATTATTCACTGGAACACAATAGATGTTACCAGGGAAACAAAACTCAATATAGATTCCACTGATTCTAGCCATCTTAGACAGATCCCATATGTAGCCCTATATGTGCGCTATTTGACTCAACCACAAGCCTCAGAAGAGGAGAAGCACCTACTGGACTTTTTGGTCTCATTTTCATTAGGATTTTCTTCCGGCATCATTACAGGTTTGCGGACACCCTAATGTGCTAAAACTTAATAAACACCCTTGGCCGGAAGCTGAGCAAGATGGTCGCAGGTTGATGGGCTCCGACCACAGGCTATCTCCACAAGCAAGCTCTGCATTCATTTTTGCCCTAGATGGGAAGAAAGAGGTCCCAACCACTGCCTAGCACCCCACGGAGGGCTCCGTTCACCCCGCGGACCCAAACGGCGCTAGATCAGTACCTGTCTGCTGCTGCTTCCGCTCGCACGGCGCCGCGAGTCCCACTCCCGCCATTACAGCTGGCATCTCTACAGGCCACGTCTTCAGCTGTGTGCCCGCAGCTTCACACGTCAGCGGCGCTGGGCCCAGAGGATTCCCCGTTCCGCCCGGAGACCAGAGCGACAAGGGCGGCTCGTCTGCTTTCAGCTGCAGCCCAGGAGCAAGCAGGGAACCCGGGGCTGTTCCAGGTACAGGGCCTTGTGGCGCCCCCACCCTCTCCCCCACAGCACCAGCACATGCAGCCGCCCTCAGCCAACATGGTGCTTAACCCACCGCTCTCCTCATGGGGCTATAAATTACAAAACTTCTGCATGGGTTTCTCCACCCGGGCCCCCCTTGGGCTCAGACACCCTGGACTCTAGGCCCCCTCCTTCGCCCCACACGCTGGACTCAGGCAGTGGTGCCTTCTCTTGGCAGGGATCCCCTGCTCCCTCCTCAATTCGGCATAGCCCTCATCCCCTGGATCACCACACGTGGGCCGATCTATTACATCAATTACCAACCAAAGATGACCTGAGGGCCTTGCTTAAAGAGGAGATTACTGCCCTTAGACAGGACATTAAACAAATAGCATCCCGCGTGGAGATGCTGGAGGAGGACCATGACAATACACGAAAGTATGTTGCCCAGATTCAACCCTCTATCTCTGCACAGATGTCTATGGTCCGAGACCTTGCCTGACAGGTAGAACACCTTGGCAACAGGGGCCGTAGGAACAACATATGGATCCGGGGGCTTCCTGAGGCACAGGGAGAAGAGAACCTGCAAACTATCTTAGATGCTATATTCAACCAGATTTTGGGGATTTCTCCCCCTCAACCTGTCAAGCTCGATAGGGTGCTTCGGCCCAAAGGATCCACCCCCCTTCCTCGGGATATCATCTGCTGCCTGCATGACCATACAGTGAAAGAGACCATCATGGAGAAGGCTAGAGGCCTGCGTAACATTGACTACCAAAGTGTCCCCATTCAAATCTTCTCCGATCTATCTTGGCATACACAGCAAAAAAGACGCCACCTTCGACCGCTCCTGGCCATCCTAAAAGAAAGGCACATCCCGTACAGATGGAACTTTCCCTTTGCTCTCTCTGCCCGGATAGATGATCAATCAGCGGTTCTCAAAACCTTCTCGGACCTCCCGATCTTCTGCAAAACACTTCAGATTCCTATTCCAAAACTGGACGATTGGGAACTCTCCGCTCTTCCACCTCCACCACACCCAGTTTTTTCAGTCAGCCACAAATCATAAAGGATGCTCTCCTGGTACCTCTCCTCCAGCTCAGAAAACCAGACGTTCGCCTCCTTGATGGGATCGGGACTGAGCGACGGACAGCTGAGTAGAAATTTTCATATGTATATATGAGACTACTGCTTTCTTCCCTTGCTTCTTCTTCTCATATTTTGATGTAGGGCTTACACTGTTTAGTTCTTAATTCAGTAGATAGCCTGTTGGTTGTTTGTTCCATGGATCTATCTTGAGTTGTGTGATCTACCTTTTTTCCGGTATCTCTCTCTTCCCTCTCGTGGTTGTTGACCAGAGGGAACAGAGAAGGATTTTCTTCTATTTTTTCTCATTACAAAGCTTTGTTCTTTTCAGTAATTTTTGGGAGGGCGTGTTTTTGACTGATGACCTTTTTGGGTCCTTAGTGATAGTCCGTAACCTCCAAGCCTCCGAAACCCGTCGTGCTTACGCTTCAGTAGGGGTGGTAGCCCCAATCTCTTTTCCTGTTGTTGCCTAGCGCCAGGTGTATATATTTACTCATTGTCGTGATTATCTATTGTCTTCTCCCCTGTTTGTCTAGTCTGTGCCTGTCTGTCCCTTTCCTATTGTCTCCTCTTCCCTTATCACTTCCTTTCCCTGGGATCTTTACCTATATATTGAATTTAGAAAAATAGCCGCCTGATATCTGTGTCTTCATTGCGCGCTAATTAGTTTATATATCATCCTCCTCTTCACCTCTGACCATGGTCTGCTGTGTCACCTTAAACATCAAGGGACTCAATTCCAATGTTAAGAGGAGACTGGCCCTGATGGAGTGCCGGTCTTTACGGGCAGACGTGGTCTTCTTACAGGAGACTTATTATGACTCCAAAGGATCGTTCAACTTTGCCAGGCACATATACCCGACTGTCTTTTCTGCTTTTAATGACAGAAAAAAGGCCGGTGTTGCAATACTGATATCCTATACTTGCCCATTGCAAGTGCAGGCATCCCTGGTCGATCCAGCAGGGCGATATATCATCCTTAAGGACACACTTGGTGGAAAGCCGATTACCCGTTGTAATGTGTGCATGCCAAATTCCTCTCAGATTTCTTTTTTGCACAAAGTATTTGCCAAACTAACTAAATTTCCCTCCATGGCCTTGCTTTTAGGGGGAGACTTTAACTTAATTTTTTCAGAGTCAATGGACAGGTGTGCTGCAGGAGGGAAAGCCTTGGGTCCAACCTCAGTTATGCTCTCAGCGGCCTTCAGAAGGCTCATCCGATCTCATGGGCTCTTTGATCTCTGGAGAGTGAGCCATCCTAAAGATAAAGAATATTCTTTTTTTTCCCATCCTCACCAGACTCATACCAGGCTCGACTATTTTTTTGGCAATGTGCCGACTCTTCGTATGCTGAAGGGTTCCAGTATTGGGCCTATTACCTGGTCCGACCATGCCCCAGTCACGGCCGTCTTCGACTTCCAGTCTTCCTGGCTCCGATCGTGTCATTGGCGCCTAAATGAGACCCTTATTAAAAAGCCTGCTCAACGGGAGAGATTGCGTGAATCTCTTTCTTCATACTTTGATCTGAAAGAAGGTGTCCTCGCCTTCCATCCTATGGGAAGCCCATAAAGCGGTCTTCCAGGACCATTGTATTGCACTGGGAGCTCAGTTGAAAAGGGACTATTCAGAAAAGACCAACACCCTCTGGGCGCTCCTTAGGAGGCTCGAGGGGAGGATGTTCCAGCATCCCAGGGTTTCTACGCTCAGGTGCATTGTGGCCATACGCAATGACCTGAAAGACTTAGCGGTTCGCAGAGAGGAAAAGCTTCTCCTTTACTCCAGACAAAAATACTATGAATACGGTAATAAAGCCCACACAATACTGGCTAGCCAGCTGAGGGAGAAGTCGACTAGCTCCATGCCCCAGGCCCTTAGAGATAGGGATGGCACCCTGAGATATGACCCAAAATCTATCGCTAAATTATTTCTCAATTTCTTCTCGGATCTTTATTCACTGCCCTCGACTCTCCCTGTCCAGAGGGACAAGGCCCGAAAACTTATACAGGACTTCTTGCGTCAATGTTCGCTGACTCCCCTCCCTCGGGAAGCTTTAACTTCGCTAGGTGCCCCTATTCAGATAGAGGAATTATTGGAGGTCATTAGGGTCCTCCCGTCGGGTAAGGCACCTGGACCTGATGGTCTCCCGTACTTATATTTTAAAGTTTACTCTGAAACCTTGGCCCTGTACATGTTACAGCTTTATAATTCTTTTATGGGTGGGGCTCCCGTCCACCGACTCCATGTCTCATTCCCATATCACCCTCATTCATAAACCAGGCAAGGACCCAGCTGACAGTGCCAGCTACAGACCAATTGCCCTCCTCAATTCGGACCTGAAAATATATACGAAAATCCTAGCTAATAGATTAAATCAGTGGCTCCCCAGCTAATCCACAGAGACCAGGTAGGGGATAATACGAGGCACACGATTGATTTGGTGGACGTGGTTAATCATCAATCGGGGCAGGCCTTGCTCCTTGGCCTTGATGCAGAAAAGGCCTTTGACAGGCTAAGTTGGACGTTTCTCTTTGAAACATTATCGGCATTTGGCTTTTCCAGTCCATTCCTGGCGGCAGTGAGGGGTTTATAATGCTCACCAACTGCGTCTATCAAATTACCTCATTACATTTCAGACACTTTTCGAATCCACAATGGTACCAGGCAAGGTTTTCCGTTGTCTCCACTTCTATTTGCGCTTTGCATTGAGCCCCTTGCAGCCACTATTCGAGGTCCCCGACATCCTACTTTATTATTGGGCTTCTCACCTGCGCCGCATTCCGGCATGGTCTACCCTTCGAGCGTACTCCAAATGGATGGAGATCGAGAAGCTATGGCTCGCTCCAATCCATCCGAATGCACTCCTTTGGCACTCTCGGCCCCTGCCTTATCTCGGCTACCTGTTAGGCCCTATCAGATTTACTCAACAGATCTAGAATTACTGTAGGAATAGATTTAAATTGGCCTCTAAGGCATCCCCTATGGCCTCCTTCTTATGCACTCCCTTGCTTCTTACTGGTTCGTCGAGGCTTGTCGCAGGACCGTGGCTGGGGCATGGACTATTCAGATTTGTAAATATTGCCAGGGCTGAGGATCGGAAACTGATTCCATTTTCGACTCTCCAGAGGGACTATCAACTCCCAGAGAGATCACGGTTTCACTACTTGCAGATATCACACCTCTTAGCTTCTATGTTAGGCACGTCCACATTATCTATACCCACCCAATTTGAACATATATGTAAGGCGGGTCACTCCACTAGAGGGCTTATCTCGGCGCTCTACACCATCCTCTCGAACCCATCCCCTGATGATGCCCCAACACACAGATATATGACTAAATGGGAATCTTATCTAGGCAGGGACATTCCTTACCCGACGTGGCAGGCCATATTGAAGGCTGCAGCTAAGTCTTCAATCTGCACCACATGCAGGGAAAACTTATATAAAATACTGCTCTTCTGGTACCATACTCCTGAAGTTCTGCATAAGTGGAACCCACGGCTTCCACAGACCTGTTGGAGATGTCACTCCTCTATTGGGACACTCCCCCGCATTTTTTTAAGATTGCCCAGTAGTCCAGGGCTTTTGATCACAGGTGCAGGATCTTCTGCACAGTGTCTTGGAGGAGAGGGTTCCCCTTGACCCTCTAACCTACTTGTTGAGCGGCCCGGTAAAGGGTCTTCCTAAGACCGACTCTACCTTAATGCTATATATCTTGACTGCGTCCAGGTGCCTGATCTCGGGGAGGGGACGCCAGACCACACCACCAAGTGCAGAGGACCTCTGTCAAAGAATTGCTGAAATAAGGCGAATGGAATATCTGACGGCCTCCCTTCATGATAGACTAGACTTGTTTTAGAGGACGTAGTTTGCCTGGGATGTTTATCGAACTATGAACCCCGCATAACACGTATTAGGCACTATTGAAGCACCTCCCCCTACACCCCCACCCTACCCTAACCCTTCTTCCCTTTGTCTGTAAGGTTACTTGTCTCTGTGTGCTAGATTTCTCATACTCTTACGACTTAGATGTTGAATTTATTGATTTAAGGTTTAAACCCCTACTCTGTCATAATTTTTTCTTTAAAGTCCTTAAGATTTCTAAATGCCGAGTTTGTATCTTAATCATTATGTGTTACTTCGCTTGACGACTTTTGCCAGGCTTGTACTCTGAAGATTTCTTGTCGTGTATACCTGTGTACAATGTCTTTTCTATTTAATGTTGAAAACGTAATAAAAACTTTCAATTAAAAAAAAATAAATAAATAAACCCTTAAAAGACCTCAATTTGGAAACTATACTGATTAAGGAATATATACAGGGGTATTAATGACATGAAACTTATCATGCTGTTGGTACAATTAAAAAAAACAAAAATTTTAATAGTTTTTTTTTTTTTACTATTTTTTATGCAAAAGAAATGCATTTTTTTAAAAAGTGCTTTTTTATGTCACCTATCTTGAAACCCAAATTTTTTTTTATTTTTTTTTTTTATATAAGTCTGTTTTTTTTATGTGGGATGATTAATTTTTTCCCCTTTGGGTTTTTTTAATAACTTTTTATCCAAAAATTTTTTGATGTTGGGATGAACAGAAATCTTGGTAAAGTTTTTAATTACATTTTTTCCAGCGGTCACCGTGAGATATGAATGACATGTTAAATTTATTTAGCAGTATTTTTTTATTCTTTTTTTTCTTGTCCCCATAGGGAACTTGATTTTTTTTTTTTTTTTTTGATCGCTGTAAAAAATCTTCAAAACAAAATTGATCTTTGTATTACCTTAAATCACTGGTAAATCATCAGCATGGCTAACAGAACAGGCAACCTGAGAGCATTTGTTAGGGTATGTTCACACGGCGTAAATTTGGTGCATATTTCCTTAATCAGGAAGATGCAGGCCGCAATATGGTAACCATCTCTCATAAAGAACTATGAATTACGCCTCGTCCCCCCCACGTAATTTCATCTTTTTTACGCACGGGGGGAAAAAGTGTCATGCCAATTTCCGCGGGATTAGGCGCCGCGAGAAACATGCATGGGGTCAGCGGGCCCCCCCCCAAATTTTGGGACGTGCTGATCACGCAACTCCAATTCCAAAAGGCTTATGCCCGCCCCGTACGTGCCACTAAAAACGGCATCAGGGGTCGCAAGGCAGAAACATCCGGGCTCATGCCCCGGTATATTCCTACTGCCCCAATCTTTCACCCCACCACCCCATTCAATACAGTAACCGGCGCCGCATTTTGTTCCATGGGAACCAACGAGCGGCCCGGGCGACTACTGTATTCAATGGCGCCGCCCGGGGCTTCCTTAGCTCGCCCAACGCAGTGTCAGCAGAGAGCAGTGTACCCCCATGCTACTGCTGTTGCTGGGCGTCCCGTAGGGGAGGGGGAGACAAGACTGCAGTGAAACCGGGTCCTCCCCTCCAGCCTCCCTACCCGGGCATCGGGCCCCCCTCCTCCATCCCGAGAGCCCCCGTCGCTCCTCCTCCTCCACCCCCGGAGTCCCGGGGGTCGGCTACCCCCCTCCCCTAGCCCGGGAAATGGGGCGGCACTCCTCCCCTCCCCCAGAGCCCCAGCGTCGCTCCTCCCCTCCACCCTGTGAGTCCCGGGTGTCGGCTACTCCTCCTCTAGCCTGGGAGACTGGGGCAGCAGCTCCTCCTCCTCCATCCTGAGAGCCCCAGCTGTCGGCTCCTCCTCCTCCACCCTGCGAGTCCCGGGTGTCGGCTCCTCCTCCACAAGCCGGGGAGACGGGGCTCAGCTCCTCCTCCTCCATCCGAGAGCCCCAGCTGTCGGCTCCATCCTCCACCCTGGTGATCCCGGGTGTCGGCTACTCCGCCTAAGCCTGGGAGACTGGGGCAGCAGCTCCTCCTCCACCATCCTGAAGCCCCAGCTGTCGGCTTCCATCCTCCCCCACCCTGCGAGTCCCGGTGTCGCTCCCCCTCCTTAGCCTAAAGAGACTCGGGCGGCAGCTCCTCCTCCAACAGCCAGCGAGAGCCCGTGCAGAGCAGCCTACAGCATTATATATATCTACCTGGGGGCAATATATATATCTACCTGGGGGCAATATATACTTCTACCTAAGGGGGCATTATATACATCTACCTGGGGGCAATATATACTTCTACCTAAGGGGCATTATATATATCTACCTGGGGGCAATATATTCTTCTACCTAACTGAGAAGCAATATATACATTTACCTGAAGGCATTATTTACAGAAACCTAACTGAGGGGCAATATATACAGTTAACTATCTACGGAGGGACATTATATACAGCTACCTAACTAAGGAGGAGACCTATATACCTACCTCCTTTCAGGAGAGCTGTAAACATATTTAATATAAACACTACAAAAATTATAACTGTATAGAAATAGGGAACGGGCAAGGAGCTGCTGGAAAAGTGAAGATTCTAAGATGTGTGTCTGGTAAATTCTGAACAGACTTCTCCCGGACAAGTCATCATGGCGTTCTGGGCCGAAAGGAAAAAAACAAGCAGAAGACGACCGCTCCAATCAGAAAAGACATCACCGGTGAGTCGCTGCCTGTAACTACACTATAATCACTTTTATGTCTGTACAGCCTATGTACAACTGGTAGTCCCTATGTGGTGCGTGCATGTGCTCATGGTCTGGCAGTATTATTTGGTCCTTACGCAGTGGTAGAATTAGTATCGATGTTATTGGTATTTATGATATTGTTATTGTAACAGTATGACGGTAATTATGTTGGTAATATCTGCTCCATGTATGGGTGTATTATCTGGTGACCAAAATTATTTAGAGGTAATTACACTATTATACAGAAATGAGTGGCTTAAAAGTTCAATCAGTGCTGGCTTTCCTTGTACTGCTGAGATGATGGAGAGGATGTATGTGAAATTTGTGGAAAATTAGTGACAGAAACCTACTTTTTTATCTGTAAAAATCCATGCTACGGTCACGATGTGGCATGAAAAATACTATGTGAACCCTGCCATACTCAGCAAAACGTAACACAGAGGGCCCATGCCCCGGATGTTTTAGGACCCTAGCAACGCCCCTGACGCCATGTGAGCATACCCTTAGGCTTTTTGGTTGCTATAGATATATGATTGTATCATGGAATAGGTGTAGAATTAATCTAGCAGGTTATTTAGTGTGAAATGAGTGGTGTAGAAAATAATTAAAGCAAATGCAGAAAAACATTTTTATATTCACTCTGCGCAGAAAAAAAATAAAGGTAAAATAAATTTATATGTAAACAGCCAGTCCAGCTGTGTCTGAGCTCTTGTGTGCCACATAAAATATGGTGGCCAGATTCGGCTTGCGGACCTATTGTTTGACTCGTGGTGAACCATCGTGGTTCTCCTATTACATAGTGCCCATGCAGTCATAACCAGTTGCACCCCATTTTTTAAGTTTCATCATGTTTGACACCGCACCTAAAGATGTTAAAAGGTCAGCATGAGAGTTATCACCTATCCTGGCTACTAGTGGCAGGTCCTATTTGTAACTAACAGCTATTACCTGCCGCATATGGAATGGGCAAAGTGTGCGTGCCCGCTCCATACCCCCTTCCTAACATGTAAATGTACACTCACCGGCCACTTTATTAGGTACACCTGTCCAACTGCTCGTTAACACTTAATTTCTAATCAGCCAATCACATGGCGGCAACTCAGTGCATTTAGGCATGTAGACATGGTCAAGACAATCTCCTGCAGTTCAAACCGAGCATCAGTATGGGGAAGAAAGGTGATTTGAGTGCCTTTGAACGTGGCATGGTTGTTGGTGCCAGAAGGGCTGGTCTGAGTATTTCAGAAACTGCTGATCTCCTGGGATTTTCATGCACAACCATCTCTAGGGTTTACAGAGAATGGTCCGAAAAAGAAAAAACATCCAGTGAGCGGCAGTCCTGTGGGCGGAAATGCCTTGTTGATGCCAGAGGTCAAAGGACAATGGGCAGACTGGTTCGAGCTGATAGAAAGGCAACAGTGACTCAAATAGCCACCCGTTACAACCAAGGTAGCAGAAGAGCATCTCTGAACGCACAGTACGGCAAACTTTGAGGCAGATGGGCTACAGCAGCAGAAGACCACACCGGGTGCCACTCCTTTCAGCTAAGAACAGGAAACTGAGGCTCCAATTTGCCCAAGCTCATCGAAATTGGACAGTAGAAGATTGGAAAAACGTTGCCTGGTCTGATGAGTCTCGATTTCTGCTGCGACATTCGGATGGTAGGGTCAGAATTTGGCGTCAACAACATGAAAGCATGGATCCATCCTGCCTTGTATCAACGGTTCAGGCTGGTGGTGGTGGTGTCATGGTGTGGAGAATATTTTCTTGGCACTCTTTGGGCCCCTTGGTACCAATTGAGCATCGTTGCAACACCTTGTGGAATCTATGCCACGAAGAATTGAGGCAGTTCTGAAGGCAAAAGGGGGTCCAACCCGTTACTAGCATGGTGTACCTAATAATGTGGCCGGTGAGTGTACATCAAGAAGGAAACCCGCACCTACTGTAAGACCCTATTCTGTACTGTCTTGAAATACTGCATGAAGAATACATAAGTAAATCAGTCATGTTTTGGCCCAATCTTTTATTCCTGTAAGAGATCTGCTGCTGTAAAGAGAGTCTGCAAGCTGCTTATTCCCCTCCCCAATTAGAAACACATGCTTAGACCGTCCGCTGTCTAAGGTGCATAGCCACTTTGACGTTTTGCTATTCTGTCTTTTGCACCTCCCGTCTATCCTAGGCTGCAGGGAACAGAGGTAGACTATGCTATAATGTCCTGAACAGATTGGGTGTATGTTCGTCAAATGTAGTGCAAAGAAGACCACCTATGGTTCTCCATGACTTCGCATCAGTCCCATCAGGATATTGGCCCTCATTTACGATCACTGAAAATGTGTAAACTTCAAAAGGCAATCTAAAACCGCACTAGACTTAACACAGGAGCTCGGGCCCGATTTTTCTCCTGGGAGGATTTTCACAACGCTGGGTACATGCACAATCTTCCGCCCAGTTTTCGGGCAGAAGCTGCAATATTCATTGGTTAAGGGAGGCGAATCTGCAAACCGCTAACAGAACCACCCCCAAAACCATTCCAAAGTCAATAAAATACCTTCCGGATTCTCAAACAGAATCCGACCGGCATCTTACAACTGCCATGTGGCCGTATCCTTAGGGTATGTTCACACGGCTTATTTTTGCATGCATTTCGTCGCGTATTTTGCCGCGTATTGCACGTTATACACAGCAAAATGCGTGCCGCAATTACGCTAATCCATCGCACTCTATGAGAGCGTCGCCCCCCCCCCCCGCGCATGTACAATACGATCATATTGTATGCCAGGGGAGAAAAGTGACATGTCAATTGTTAGTGGCGAATACGCACCACTGACAATGAATGTCTTTGGGGCCACCACAATACAACGTGTGAACGTACCCTTAGGCTATGTTCACGTGGCGTAATTGCAGGGCGTACAGTACGCCCCGCAATTACGTCGGGTGTTCGGGAGTCAGGCTGATACGCGCGTACCCCTGCGATGCGGGTGGGCGGGCAGCTCACCTGCCCCATTGACATACATTACTTGCGGCGTGTAATCGCCACAAGTAATTGACATGTCACTTATGTCCCCGGGCGTACAATACAATAGTATTGTACAAGCGGGGAGAGGAGGCATAATCCATATTTCTCTATGAGAAATATGGTTTACCATAATTATGGGGCGCATTTCGCTCGTATTAGACCACAAATACGACACAAAATGCACGCTTAAATTTCCCCGTGTGAACATAGCCTTACCACCAGAATGTTTCAGCAGCATATCACATAGTCACACCCACTTCCCCACAAGCTCACACTCACTTTTTGATAAAGCCAACCCTCTTCTGTCGAGCAGTAGGCAGAACGTGTCTGAAGCATATAATAAATGTGTCTGGAACATACTGCAGCAAAAATGTGCAATTTTCTGGCGCATTTTTAAACACTTTTTTTCATGCTGCCACATTAGTAAGTGAGGACCATTGTTTTTAAATGGTATTCCAAAGAATACCATGAACGGAGACAAAATCAAATGACACCTAACATCTGTGGACACAGTCTGGGGGCATTTCCAAGGCATTTTTAGCTCACGTTCGAGGTATTCGTTTTGGGTATCATGTAGAAAGGTACTGCAACATAATTGCCACGGCTCCATGAAGATTAATAAAGCAAATTTAGTCCTACATGGACTACGTTTGCTATATTTTTCACCATTGTACATGGTAGACTGCACTTTTTGAGTCCTGCAGTGAAAGCGTATACTGTCAGGGAATCCACGTAGGACTATGTTTGCTCTATCAATCTCTATGGGGTGCTGAAGGCTACGTCACAGTACCTTCCTTCACAATAACCCAACAGATACCTCATGCGTGAGCAAATAATGTCATGTAAAATGCCTTTACTTTCATGGAGAGAACATCCATCCAAAAAAAGGTGTGACTGTGCAAAATGCCAAATAGGCAAGGAACACACTCTGCAGAAAGTATCTGCCGCACATTTCACCTATTATACTACAACACATCTCAGCAGCTAATGATTGGATCAAATCAATCCCCTGCATTATAAAGCCAACCCAGTACAGCACACATAACTAAAAATGCAGGCCTTTCACGGTTGCCCATTGTACAGGCTGGCTCAGAAACTTTCATTTTCTTTGTTCAGTAATTTAACAGGTCTAATCCATGAATGGGTGACGTGTTTGGTTTGTTCTCCTTTCAGAGAAAGATATATTTTTACAGGATGTGAAATGGTAACATTAGCGGCCTTTTAATCTGAATCAATGACTGTTATTCTTCCCATTAGGTAACATATTGACACTCACTCATTGTTATGACCTATCAGCAGCAAATAATGATGCTTCCTAAAGAATTGCATCCAATACATATTACACAGTGTTGCCTCCTGCATTAGCTGATGTTGACAAATCTGTGACTACAATCAGTTTCAGGTTTCCTAATGGAATTTACATGCTAATGAAATGAAAGTTTATCAAGGCTGTTAGAGAGAGAGAGAGCTCTCCGAGGAAGTCAACATTGGCTGGGATGATGAGCCACATGTCCACCACTAAACCCAGTGTCAGACTGAGGTGCCTAGGGCCCAACAGTGGAGTTGATTCTGGGCCCCAACCAGTGGAGTTTATTCTGGGGGCCCCACCGCTGGCATTTATTCTGGGGGCCCACCGCTGGAGTTGCTTCTGGGGGCCCACCGCTGGAGTTGATTCTGGGGGCCCACCGCTGGAGTTGATTCTGGGGGCTCACCCTACAGATACTGTATATGACTGTACATGCCTCTTTTACTCAGCCTCTTGCTTTTTGCCTCTTTCTTTCTGCCTTTTTGTGTCTCCCAACCATGTATTTGCAGTTTAAAAGAAACTCCAGGTCTTCCATTCTAAGGGGCCCGCCATGGGTTTCCTCTGTGGGCCAGTCCGAGCCTAACTATATCTTGTATGTACCTGAGGACCTCAATTTCCTTTACTGTTGGATCTGATATTCCACAATAATGTTTCCTTGGCCCGCAGGATAACACTAAGTATGTTGTTCTATATGTTAGGTTATTATACAAAATCTAAGACTAAAGATGAGCAGTTTCATATACAACGCATTCATTACAAATCTCAGGCTGACTATGATTGTGCACTAGCTGATGACTTCCTAATAGTTATCATTCTGATACCCACAGCAACATGCATGGTGACCCATAAAAATCAGCCCTAGTCACCTAAATAACATACATATCAGTCAGTAGCTACAAAACGGATCTCAACCAACACGCACACTGGCCAATAAATATCAGCCCTAGTCACCTAAATAAATGACAAATTGGCCTGTTGAATAAAAATGATCCCCAAAAACATGCATGCCTATTATTAGAGATGGGTGAATTGATTCTAATGAAGTGGAATTCGTTTAGAATTTCAGGAAAACTTCGGTTCTGAATGAAGTCGAACTTTGGGGTACTTTGCGTGAACGAAGTGTGCTTTTGATTGATAAAATGGCTGCGAGCACATGGCGTTACATGGGGCAACGCACTCTGGAAGGAAGAAGGGCATAGCCTGCATGACATGTGCAGAGATTAAGCCAATCAGAGACCGGCGGGATTCTGTGACGTCACCGCAATATATAAGTCCGGGCGCGACACTGGGAGCTCATACCGCTCTCACTGTACTGATTATGATATCTCTTACTAAAGAACTCATTTTTATACAGCGATTTTTGGGGGTGTCTCAGCTTGTCTCAGAGACTGCTTCTCTTAATGTTCTATTTCTGATTTTGTGGGGTATTGGATCTGAAGTCCAGTGTACGTCCAATGCAGCTGCATATACATTTTAATGCTATCTGCTCACAGCACATTGAATATCCAAGGGGGATCTAAGCCAGTTCCTGTTGTATTCATTTAAAGAAACAGCGTTTTTACAATACAAATACCACTTCATTTTTGGCTGCTCAATTCTTTTGCGCAATTTACATCCAGGGGTTAATTAAGCGTTGTTTTTCTGCTGTGGTGACTCCAAGAAACCGTCTTTTTCACCGCCAAAAAATAAAATTTTCCTGTAGCCTAATTCACAAGCGAAGGTTAATTACAATTTTTTCTCTTGTTGTGTAGCGTAGAAAACACGCAATTGTAACAGGCTACAAAGCTAGTAGTTTGTGGCTGCTCAATTCTTTTGCGCAATTTACATCCAGGGGTTAATTAAGCGTTGTTTTTGTGCTGTGGTGACAAAAAAAAAAACGTCTTTTTCACCGCCAAAAATTACAATTTTCCTGTAGCATAATTCACAAGCAAAGGTTAATTACAATTTTTTCTCTTGTTGTGTAGCGTAGAAAACACGCAATTGTAACATGCTACAAAGCTAGTAGTTTGTGGCTGCTCAATTCTTTTGCGCAATTTACATCCAGGGGTTAATTAAGCGTTGTTTTTCTGCTGTGGTGACTCCAAGAAACCGTCTTTTTCACCGCCAAAAAATACAATTTTCCTGTAGCCTAATTCACAAGCGAAGGTTAATTACAATTTTTTCTCTTGTTGTGTAGCGTAGAAAACACGCAATTGTAACACGCTACAAAGCTAGTAGTTTGTGGCTGCTCAATTCTTTTGCGCAATTTACATCCAGGGGTTAATTAAGCGTTGTTTTTCTGCTGTGGTGACAAAAATAAACCGTCTTTTTCACCGCCAAAAATTACAATTTTCCTGTAGCATAATTCACAAGCAAAGGTTAATTACAATTTTTTCTCTTGTTGTGTAGCGTAGAAAACACACAATTGTAACACGCTACAAAGCTAGTAGTTTGTGGCTGCTCAATTCTTTTGCGCAATTTACATCCAGTGGTTAATTAAGCATTGTTTTTCTGCTGTGGTGACAAAAATAAACCGTCTTTTTCACCGCCAAAAATTACAATTTTCCTGTAGCCTAATTCACAAGCGAAGGTTAATTACAATTTTTTCTCTTGTTGTGTAGCGTAGAAAACACGCAATTGTAACACGCTACAAAGCTCGTAGTTTGTGGTTGCTCAATTGTTTGGCGCAATTTACATCCAGGGTTTAATTAAGCGTTGTTCTGCAGTTGTACTCAGTAAAAGAAACTTTGTTTTTCACCGCCACAGAAGAAATTCTGTAGCATAATTCATATCCGAAGGTTAATTAAGCCTGTTTGTGCTTTTATATTCAGTAAAATACACAGAGTTTTTAAACGGCACATACAAGTCAATTTTTCCTGCCCATTTGTGGAGCGCAATTTATATCCAAGGGTTACCCAAGCTTCTTAGTGGGTTCATTTGGAGTCAAATACAGGGTGTGTATTTATCATATACAGATATCTTCATCAAACAGTGTCTGTACATTTTAGAACAAACAGTATGTCAGACAGAGAGGTGGCAGGCTCTTCACCTGCAAGTGGCAGAGGCACAAATATTCCTGGAGCAGGCCCAGGTCGCAGCACAGCAAGGGGACGTCGCAGCAGGGGTCACTCGGTGAGGCAACAACTACCGCTGTCATCTAGCGGCCGTGTGTTGTTCAGCAACCCAATGGTTCTTGATTGGTTGACTAGGTCATCCACTTCCTCCCAGATGACATCTGACAACCCCAGCCAAGAGTCGGTGGGAAAGTCAGACACAACCCTTAGTTGACATGGCCTGGGAGCGGGTCAGCGGCCCTCACCTGTCCTCAACCCGCCTCTGTCCCATCCGGTTCCCTCAGCCAGAGATCTACTATGTGGTCTGGGCTCAGCGCCACTATATAGCGAGGATGAACAATTTGAGGAGGGCAGTCAGCAGCTACTTGGCAGCGAAGAAATGGGGCCAATATCGCCTGCTTCTTGCAGTAGGCGGCAAAGTATAGATGTTGAGAGTGGCATGGAAGGTCATGTTGTGAGGGGTCAGCCTCTGCATACCAAGACCGGTGATGAGGACAGCAGTGACGATGAAACACAAATAGATGATGATGTAGCCGACCGCACTTGGGAGCCGGGTGAGGCAAGGGCTTCATCATCGTCAGGAGAAGAGGGCGTCAGCTTGCGCGTCAGGCAGCGGCGCAGCCAGCAAGTGGGTCGTGTGGCCGTGAGTCAGCAGGATAGCAACAGTGTGAGGTCGGGAGCCAAGCGGCCACGGGGTAAAAAACCCGCTTCGCAGGTCCAAGAAAGTAGCGGCACAGGGGCTCAGCGAGGCAGCGGCGACAGTAGTCACTCAGTGCGGAGCGTTGGCGGTAAAATCCGATACTCGGCGGTGTGGCAGTTCTTTGCTAAGACACCGGAGGAGCCGAATATGGGTATATGTAGAATCTGTAAGCAGAAAGTGAAGCGTGGCCAGGGAGCTAACGTTGGCACCACGGCCCTGCGTCAACACATGCAGCGTCACCATCCGGTGGCCTGGGAGAAACGTGGCTCAGATGTGGTGGTCCATCCTGCCGCCGCAGCAACAGCAGCAGCAGCAGCGCCCAGTGGCACGCATGCCATTGCAGCCAGTCAAGGCTCCACCACCTCTGCAGAAGGAAGCTGTTTCTCTTTGACATCATCTCCCGGTCCAGATGCTCCTGCTCCTCGCTCCTCATGGCGCCAGCATTCGTTCAGCGAGGCGATTGCAAAGAGACAACAGTATGCGTCCAACCATCCTAAGGTGCAGAAGCTGACCGTACTCCTGTCCAAGTTGTTGGTGCTGCAGTCCCTCCCTTTCCAAATGGTGGACTCTGCACCGTTTAGAGAACTAATGGCTTGTGCCGAGCCGAGATGGAGAGTTCCAAGCCGTAATTTCTTTTCCAAAAAGGCAGTACCAGCACTTCATAAATATGTAGAACAGAAGGTGGGCCAGTCCTTGAGCTTATTGGTTTGTTCCAAGGTGCACGGCAGCGCGGACGTCTGGAGCTGTAACTACGGTCAGGGCCAGTACATGTCCTTTACGGCCCACTGGGTGAATGTGCTTCCGGCCAAGGCACACCAACAACTTGGACAGGAGACGCCGCTTTCTCCTCCACGTTGTCAAACTGCGGCTCCTGCGCCAATGTCCGCCTCCTCCTCCTCCACCACCACCACCATCTCAGCCTCCACAAGTACTGCTCCATCATACCACATGTGTAGGGCACAGCGGTGTCACGCAGTTCTACACCCTCGGTGAACGAAGTCACACAGGGGAGGAACTGCTCCGCGTCATGCAGCAAGAAATCGATGTGTGGCTTTCTCCGCGCCAACTGCAAATCGGAACCATGGTGATGGACAATGGGAGGAACATGGTGTCCGCGCTGCACCGAGGAGGGATGGTCCATGCGCCCTGCATGGAGCACGTGTTCAATCTGGTTGTGAAAAGGTTCCTGAAGTCTTCCACCGATCTTCAGAAGATTCTGAAAATGGCCAGGAAACTGTGCATGCACTTCATCCATTCCTACAAAGCCAGGAACACCCTCCTCGAGTTGCAGCGGCAGCTCATGCGTGACACCTGCCGTTTGTTGAGGCCATTCGAGGAGGCCACGTTATTTGTCAGTCGCCAGGACTACGGGATGAATAACGTCATTCCACTGCTTCATGTCCTGGAACAGATGCTGAAAAATCTGTCTGGGCAGGGGACTGGAGACGTGGCGACTACATCTCGCTGCCACATGAGTCCGGTGGGGACTGAAATGGAGGAGGTGGAGGAGGAGGACATTGGAGCAGAAGCATTGTCTGGTGAAATGAGTGGATTTTCTACCCAGGTGACAAGAGAGGAGGAGCAGGAGCAGCTGGAGGAGGTAGATGGAGATGAGGAAGACGAGGCAGATGACCCGCAAGCACCGTGGCAGTATACAGTGGAGATGGAGGCAGGGAGCCCCTCGGAGTCACTTGTGCAGAGGGTCCCGCAGCATGCTTATTTGCCTGGCTAGTGACAGCCGAATAGTCACCATCCGGCAGAGGGATGACTTCTGGCTCTCCACCCTATTGAACCCTCGCTACCGATCCAAAATGGGAGCCTTTTTCCCAGCTATTGAGAGGGAGGACAAACTCAAATACTATAGGGAAATCCTCCGTAGTCAGTTGGCCGCTGCCGATGTGCGGCATCGTCCCTCCTCTGACAGGTCTGACTGGTGGGGACTTCAGCGCTCACGTCCTCCTGCCGCGGCTGCCGGGGGAAAGTGGGGGGGTCGGAGCAGTACCAGCTCCATCAGCAGCAACCTAAGTCTGGAGTCACTGATGAGGAGCTTCCTTCACCCGCATAGTGAGGAGGGTAGTTGCCAGCAGCAGCAGCAGCAGGACCTGGAGCAGACCCTGAACCAACAGGTGGTGACCTACTTGGAAAGCACTCTGCCACCCCAGTTAGAAGATCCGCTGGACTATTGGGCAGCCACACTGGATGTGTGGCCGCAACCTGCCGAGTGTGCAGTGGAGAAGCTGTCCGGCCCGACCAGAAGTGTGGCATCAGAGCGGGTGTTCAGTGCGGTGGGGGCCATCGTTACCCCAAGGAGAACCTGCTTGTCCACGGGAAATGTGGAACGACTGACCTTTGTCAAGATGAATCAGGCGTGGATCGGCCAGGATTTCCACACCCCAATGCCTTAGGCATCAGACTACATCAGCCATGAGGCCTCACCCAACTGTGAGAAATGATCTGGTTCAAACTACCTGCCTCAGCCACTATTCTGATGCCGCCACCCGCCTGATGCCACACATCTGCTGACAGTTTCTCCATCTGCCACCAACCATCTTTACCAGGGACTGGTATTGCCACCCACCTCCACACTCTGTCATTGTGCCACTGTCTGACCTCATGCTGCTGCTGTGGCTGCTGCCGTGACCTCCACACTGTGTCATTGTGTCACTCTCTGACCTCGTGCTGTTGCTCCTGCCGCCATCACCTCCACTCTCTGTCATTGTGCCACTCTGTGGCCTACTCCAGTTTTTGCCACCTCCAGAATGTGATTGTGCCACTTTCTGACCTCATGCTGCTGCTGTGGCTGTTGCCGTGACCTACACACTGTCATTGTGCCACTGTCTGACCTCATGCTGCTGCTGTGGCTGATGCCGTGACCTACACACTGTGTCATTGTGCCACTGTCTGACCTCATGCTGCTGCTGTGGCTGCTGCCGTAACCTATACACTGTGTCATTGTGCCACTCTGTGGCCTACTCCTGTTTTTGCCACCTCCAGAATGTCATTGTGCCACTGTCTGACCTCATGCTGCTGTGGCTGCCGCCATCACCTCCACACTCTGTCACTGATGTTTCCACCTGAGCCCTCAGCTTGTTTTTTTCCAGCTGTCGCTGCCATGACTTTATCAGGCTACATTCCCGCTTCAGTTTTTTGGTCAGTTTTGCCCTCTTAAGTGCCCAGGGAATTTTATAGTGAAGCGATTCTAAGAGCAGCAGCAGTCATCTGCGTGTCATACTAAAACACAACATTGTATGAAGACCAAACCAAGCTCCCTCTGCATATTTAAGCATGGCACAACTTTCTATAGCACCCTGCAGGCTCTGTGCAACCTGGAAATAGCTGTTTTTTAACATGATTCGTCCCGAAGTAATTCGGAACGAAGTTATTTTTGCGAAGTGAAGGAACCGAATTTCGGGAAATTCGCCCATCTCTACCTATTATGTATACCCATTAATCTCATTAACGTGCATGATACGTATTGCTCTAATTAACCCAAGTAACATGCATGTTGGCTAATAATGATGAAACAGGCCCCCAAGTAATATGCAGGTTGTGTATCACTTATGACTATTATTTCTACCTATAAACCTCATTAACCTGCATAAAACTGACCCCCACTAATTCACAAATTGAGTATTGGTTATGCCTATTTACCTCATTAAAGGGGGTTAGCCATGATCGAAAATCATGGCCCAAAGTCACAGCGCAGACTGGAGAGCCGGCTGCGTTTGTGCAATCACTCTTCATTCAGTTCTATGAACGTTCCAAGTACAGCTGAGCTGTGTGTTTGCTCTGCTCAGAACTCCCCTTGAACAGAATGAAGAGTCGTGTGCAAGTGCGGCCAGCTCTCCAGTCTGCGCTGTGACTTTCGGGAGTCAATTCCTGAGATCGGTATCAGAAAAAGATGGCATTTCGCTAGGATGTGCCATCATTTTCTATTGTGGTACAACCTCTTTAACATTCTTAACCATACATAATAGATATCGCTGTGATTCACCCCACTAACATGCATGTTGACCAGTAATTCTAAAGCTGATCCCCATGTACATGTGTGTTCACCATTAATTATATTTATTTAGCTTATTAACATGCATAGATACCACTCTGATTCATTACTGATATATGCCTATTGGCCAACAGTTATAAAATGGGTCCCATAATAACATGTATGTTCCCCATTACTTCTGCCTATTAGTTATACCTATTAACATGCATGAATAATACCAGCCTGATTCACCCCAGGCATATTGGCCAGTAATTATAAAACTGATCCCCATTACCATGAGTTATATCTATTTACCTTATTCACATGTATGATAGCTATCGCTCTGATTCATCCCAGACTTATGCCTATGGGTCAGTAGTTATAAAATGGGTCCCCCACTATTATGTATATCCACCATTAGTTATGCCTATTAGTTATACCTATTTACCTCATTAACATGCATGATGAATTTTATACACCACATACAAACAATATTGGCCAGTAGTTATAAGATTTGTCCCCCACTGACCTGCATATTCACTATTAGTTATAACATTAACCCTATGTGCATGTTGGCCAGCCTGATGCACCTCATTAACATACAGGCCATTCTACATGCTTTTGGCCCTAAAGTTTTTCTTATAACTTTGAAAATAATTAATGTAATTTAGTGAAATTTGACAGAGGTATACCTTGGTCGCTAAGTGAACATGAGCAAATCCTAGCCGGTGTAAAGAGTCCGCCATTACCATCAAGACAGTCAGGAACTTCATATTATGGAAGATTTTAACCAACCTATCGAGTCACCACTCAATTTCCTGAGGAATGTTTTTTTTCTTTCAGTATCATGAAAGCCCATGGCTCCTTGAAGTACACTTTCCCTTTTAACATGTCCCATAGGAAGAAATCTGATGGTGTAAGGTCCAGTGATCTTGGAGGCCAAAGTCCCTTGGAAATTTACATGATTATCATAGAGTAAAGTTAGAGATGTGCCAGGGGGCACCAGACTTCTAAAAGTAACCAGCAATGACTTCATTGTCGTCTTACTGATTTACTGACTCATATTTCCATGTAGATTGTGGTATTCACCGTTATACAAAGGAAAATGACACCACGTCTAGGTTTCTTGGGTAGCTCATGAGGGTGTTTACCCACCTATATGTGTCCCCGGTTTATGAACAAGATGGGTTCTCTAGTTCTATCCTTAATAGGGTCTTCCTAAAAAACCCATTTCCCTGTTAAAAGGTCAGCTATCTGCTAGGGCCCAAACCGAGTAACAGAATGAGGAGGGTGGCCCTTATAATTTCTATTGAATTTCCAAATGTGGCTGAACAAGTGTGCTCGGCTGTATTCAGAACTCCCATAGACATGAATGGGTGAGAGCTGTGCATGAGTGACTTTATATTTGGGTAAAAAAAAATTGACTTGTAAAGTTTTGAATGCCCCTATTAGCAGGAAGTTTAAAAATGTAACTTAAAGGTGTGTATTCACAAATACGTTGGAGCAGGTACATTGAAGTGTAAGTAACTCCAGCCAAAAAAATGTTTTCTAGTTTTGGATAGTATAGGAAAGGGTTAACACCCCATAACACCTGTTTTGCAGTCTGTTCCCTGTTCAGAAGATCTCACTTCACTTTTTTTCCTTCCAAGTAATAATATTAGTAGTGCACACCTTGGTTATGGGAATCTGTGTGGGCTCAGTGGGAGGTATTCCATTCCTCTATAAGGCTTCAGTAAATCCATGCCCACCTTGTCTGTAATTTATGAAATGTATATAATTGAACAGGTATGTAAGTCCCCAGGGTGAAATTAAAAGTGAGATCTGCAAATGGCATTTTGTTGGTTCCCAGTTGCATGTGAGGTTTTGGCCCTGGGTTCGGGCCGGATGTTCCAGGGAAAAACCGGGGGGCCGTGTTTCCCCCCGGGGGGCCCCCGAGCCCGGCGCCTTGTGGCGCGTTAAGGGCCCGAAATTGGTCGCATCAGCGAAAAAACCCCGTGGCAGGGGAAACGGCCCCCCGCCAAAACCAGCTGGGGCCCGGGTCCCGACCCAGAAGGGGAGCAGCACGGGCCCCCTGCCCGCGGGGTTTTGGGAAACAGCGGCCCGAGGTGAAACAGGGGTCTTTGACCCTGTCTGTTCAGCTCCCGGAGGGCGGGGCAGGTGCGCGTGTGTGACGCATCTCGCCCCCCTCCGTCCCGCACATGTGGGGGCGGCCCCCGGGGGAAAGGGACAGAAGGGGGAAAAAGACTAGGTAAGTATTGTTTTTTTTTTTTTTTAATATACTGCCCTGTCTATTTATTACCGCTCTGTCTGCTATATCCCAGCCGTGTTGCTATATATGCCCTGTTACTTTTTAAAACCAGCCCTGTTTCTAGCTTTTTCGCCTGTCTAGCTATATACTGCCTGTTACCCCTTTTACCAGCCCGGGCTAGCTAATCTGCCGTCGTTTAAATATACCCCTGTCTACCATATACTCCCCGTCTAGCTAATACCCCCCTGTCTAGCTAATACGCCTGTTAGTTTTCAGCCCTGTCAGCTATTACCACCCCGTTGCTATTCCCCACCCCTGTTGCAAATTTACGCCTGCTAGCTAAATTCAGCCTGTCTAGTATATACCAGCCCTGTCTAGCTATTCTGCCGTTAGCTATAATCAGCCTGTTGCTATATACCCCCTGTCTAGCTATATCCCAGCCCGTTAGCTATATACCGCCCCTGCTAGCTATTGTGCCTGTCTAGTATTTTCCAGCCGTCTGTTATATATCCCCCTTTGTTAGTAAATCCAGACTGTCTAGTTTTTAACCCCCCTGTCTAGCAAATTTTAGCCCTGTTAGTTTTCCCAGCTTGTCTAGCTTTCCCGCCTTTTAGCTAATAAGCCCTGTTAGCTATATTACACCCCTGTCTAGCTATTTATGCCCTGTCTGAAAATTTTAAAACGGTCTGCTATATACTGCCTGTTAGTATATACCAGCCTGTCTAGCTATATTCCCCTGTCTAGCTTTTTTCCAGCCCTTTAGCTATAACTGCCCCTGCTAGAATTTTAAAAGCCCTGTTTAGCTAATTACGCCCTGTTTTGTATATACAAGCCCTGTCTAGCTATATACAGTTGTTAGCTTTATTGCCCTGTCTAGCTATATCCGCCCTGTCTCGCCCCTTTTTACTCCCCTGTCTAGCTATATACCACCCCTTCTGCTATATACTCCCCTGTCTAGTAATACCAGGGCCCTGTTTTGTTTTAAAATTTTAAAAATTTTTTTTTTATGCCCCTGTCTGCTATATATGCCTGTTAGCTATTTACCAGCCCTGTCTAGTATAACCGCCCTGTCTAGCTATATACTGCCCCTGTCTAGTATTATGCCCTGTTGTATTACAACCCCTGTTTGCTTATTGCCTGTCTAGTATTTACCCAGCCCGTCTAGCTTATATGCCAGTTAGTATATACCAGCCCTGTCTAGTTTACGCCCTGCTAGCATATACTGCCCTTTGGCTATTACCCATTTATGCTGTAATACCGCCTTGTTGTATATACCAGCCCTGTCAGCTTTAAGCCCTGTTGCTATTACCCCCCTTTTGTTAGTATATCTCCCCTGTCTAGCTTTACCTGCCCTGTCTAGCTAATACCAGCCCTGTCTAGCTATTACCCCCCTTTCTAGCTTTTACTCCCCTGTTAGTTATTCTGCCTGTCTAGCTAAAACCAGCCCCTGTCTGCTATTTTCCCGCCCTGTCTGCCTATATACCTCTGTCTACCTAAAGTGGTGTTTTAGGGGGGCAGCCCTAGTATTGGTGATTATGGGGGCACCCCCTAGTCCTGGCTGTTACGGGGGGAAGCCCTAGCTCCTGGCTAGTTACTGGGGGCATCCCTAGACCTGGCTAGTACTGGGGCACCCCCGTACCTGGTAAAAAAGGGGGGGGCCCCGTCTACTCCCAAAAATTAATGGGGGAAGGCCCCCTTTTTACCTATAATGGGGGTTCCCTATTTACATGCCACTTTCTGACTTTTTTAATTTTAAATTTTTTGGGTTAACTCACTGTTTGGGGGAAATTTTAGGAAAGTACTGGAAAAAAAGGGGTTATTTTTATTTGTGGTAAATTTCTACAGGGAGAGTGTGACGGGAGAAGAGACTTGCTGCTGTACCGGACAGAGAAAAAAAATGGAAAGGAAAGACTCATCAGGGAAGACATCATGGGGTTTGGGTAGTGGGAAAAAAGGGAAGAAGCAATCCCCCTCAGAAATGACCTCTCCTGTGGTCCCTTGTCAGGGGTATTTTATTTTTTGTTGTCAGGTGTATTCATGTGATGGGACCTGACTAGGTGATGTGATTTTGGGGTTGTAGGTTATGTTGGTTCTTTTAGTGTCGTGTGGGGTTGCCCCGATTGTAAAACAATGCAACCCGACTTGTGATGAGGGGGTTTTTCCCGCACCACTGTTTCTTTTTTGTTGTGGTAGGGGGCTTTCCAAAAGGAGGGTTTTGGGGCATTTTTTGAGTGTTTTTTTTGCAGAAAAGTACAGCATTAACTGCTTGCCTTTCTGCACAAAAACCCCCAAAAAACACTCAAAATGCACCAAAAAAATCCGTTTTGAAAGACCTTTATAGTGTAGTTTTTTTTAGAATGGGGAGGTACGAGAACAAAGGGGATTTGTAAGCGGAAATTTTTTGTGGCTGGTGGGGGTTGTGCCGGGTGATTTTTATTCCCAGTTCGGGCCCCGCCGGGTTGGCCGCCCCTTTGTCCCTTGTAGGAAAAGTCAGTCTGGTGGACAGGGCAAGCGGCTTCAGTGGTGCATGAAAAAACACAAAGGAGGTGGGGAAACCAAACTCCTGGCCTAAAAAGTAAATGGGCTGATCTGCTCTGGATCTGCCCAAAATGCCCAAATTCTTAAAGGGGTTTTTGGCAAAGTAAAATTTGCTGGGAAAAATTTTAAATGAAAAAAAAAAAAATTTTACCATTCTTATTATTAAAAAATTTTGCACCGTTTTTGTTTTTTTCTGTCCTTTAGGATCCATTGTTTAAGCTTTAGGGGATTGACCATGGCTGAGGCTCCCCAGTCCTGGTCAGACTACTCAGAATCCTCTCCTCTGGCGCTATGAGTGTTAAACCCCCCGGGTTTTGTCATTGTATCCTGTCCTTGTACTCCTTGTAATTAGTCAAACAGTGCAAATAAATAAAAAAAAAACCCCCCCAAAGGGTTTGCGCATGGAAAGAGAAAAAAAAAAACAAGGTTTGGTTCCCTTGGGATTTGAACTTGGACCCCTTTTGGCCTGGGGCAAAAAATTTTTCCCCTCAGCTATCACAAGCTTTCTAAAAGATTTTCTTTGACTACAGAGGGAAAAGGCCTGGGGGATGTCTCCTGCTGGGTATATGTATGCAATTCAAACAAATCCACACTCCCCCCCCCCCCCCTTTGAGAACAGAGCTAAGAACTGGAGCAGGGGTATGAAAAGAGATGTGACAAAACCCCCTTTAAATTGGTCTTTTGTAAGTCGATGTTTGTAAACTCAGGGGTGCCTATATTACAAAAATGAAATGACATACGCTCAGATGCAGCCATGCTTCATTGGTGAACCACACGTAATCTAGCGCAAATTTCTACTGATTAATGTCTGCAGTAATTCGTAATGACTTTTTTCTCTTGTCAGTAGCCATCAATTCCCGAACAATAACACAAGTTGAGCTAAAGAGCAGCTCTGAAAATCCTTACTGTTGCTGCAAATCTATCAGCAGAATGTAAGCTACAATTTATGATTATGGTCATGTTGTTAAGCAGCTAATAACTGGAAAGCTACATGTATTTGTATCTCTTCCACTGTCCTATATTGGATTCCATATAAGATATATAAATTGAGGTATATTGGTAAACAGCTGTCAAAATGGAAAAAAAATATTAATGAACTGTTGGAGGTGTGGGAGACCGATTGCTTGACATTGGTGCATTTAGTGTAATCAGAGGCACAACTAGAATTTATTGGGCCCCATGGAGAAATGCGATAGGCCCACACCACCTAATTACAATAAACTAGAACAGCAGCATGAACAGCAGAAATAAGAGGTGTCAATAATACTGCCATAAATAAGGGAACCCAAAGCCACCAACTACTTGTTTTCTACAAAAAGGATCAATGTTCTTGTACCTGCATGGCGCCCCCTAACCCTCTGGGCACCATAGCAGTCACTGTGGCTGCTATGGCTATAGTTAAGCCCATAAGTGTAATATATATCAGTTACTAGTGTTTCATCTTTGAATTCTGATCAAAGTCAAATTGCTCTGATGTAGTTGAGCCCCAAACTATTTTTTGTGTAAGTCGCCCAAAAAATCAACTGTAACCATAACCCAAACTTGGGGTGAGGGCTTTTGGTTTGCAAGAGTTAACTTGCCGCTCTGCGGCGCATTCAGTCTGACATCAGTTCCATTCCCACGTCACATTGGGAAACCATAATATGATGTTGGATTGGTAGTGACTAGGGATGAGCGAGCAGAAACAAGTTCTAGTTCGATTAGAACCTCGAACTTTGTTGTGGTCGGTTCGAGGTTCTACTCGAACCCCAGTAAAGTCAATGGGAGAAGATGTTCTAGTTCACTTTTATACCTATACAGGTGAGGAGAAGCTGGAATTGCCATCCATAACAGTAAACTGGATACTTGGAACAACTTGATGAAGAGAATTTGGCTCGAAGAGTGACAGAAAAAAATTGAGAGACTAAAATACTTAATTCCTTTCAATGGCTAACTGAAAAGATGATGACAGCTTGCAAGCAGGGGCGTAGCTATAGGAGGTGCAGTGGTAGCAGCTGCTATGAAGCCCTGCATTGTGAGTGGGCCCAAAAGCCCCTTTGACACATAGGAGATTTGGACACGGTGTGTTATACAATTACTGAATCCCCAAAACTGCAAAAACTAAACTTTTGGGCACCGAGTATGATTTGGCAAATCCAAGCACTCTGTATAATATATATCCATGTATATGAGAGTTACTCGTTACGTGAGTCTGCAAATGTCACCGAATAACAGCTTCTGGGTGTAAGAAAGATGCAGCCAGCAATACCAAACTCCCTCACTATTGCTGTCTATGGAGAGGAAAATGCTATCTAGCAAAGAACAGTCTGTACAGTACAGAGGGTGAGCTGAAAAATGGCGTTCACAAGGCAATACAGTGAAATATATATAACATGTTCATGTGATTGTAACAGCCAATGAGAACCCTACACCTCAGCAGTAATGTTTTGACACTTCTCTGTGCTCTGCACTGATTGGATGGCTGCCAAAAGTGCAGAAAGGTGATTGGATGGCCCCCAAAAGTGCAGAAAGCTGCTGAAAACAAAACTGAAAATGGTGTGTTGAACTAGAACTAGAACTTTACTTGAACGAACAGTAAAATGTTCGGTTCGAGTTCTAAAAATTCAAGAAGTTCTACTAGAATTTAACTTTTCTAGAACAGTTCGATCAACACTAGTAGTGACATCAGACTATGGAAGTGCCCCAGAACAGTAATTTAGCTCTTTCAAACTGGTAAGAAACCCTAACCAAAACTGTAAGAGTTACAGCTAGGTTCCATCCACACAGCATAGTTTCCATGTCGGATCTTCAGACAGTTTACAGAAACGATCTGAAAACTGACCAAAAACCGTCCCCATAGACCAGGGGTGTCAAACTGCTGGCCCTCCATCTGTTGGGAAACTACAACTCCCATCATGCCCACTGTTATAGATTATACAAAAGCATGATGGGAGTTGTAGTTTCCCAACAGCTGGAGGGCCGGCAGTTTGACACCTGTGCCATAGACTTTAATAGAAAATCCGTTTAGTAGTCTAGTCTATTTCAGCCACGGCATTCCGTAAAACTTTGAATGTGCACAATCTTCTGCCCGGCTTTCGGGCAGAAGATGTTATGGGGCCGGACGAATCCACGCACCGCAGACAGTACCGGCCCCCAAAATCATCCAAAAGACAACAAAAGAACGGCTGGATTCCAAAACAGAATCCAACCAGTATTTTGTATTTGCTGTGTGAACGCACTCTTACAGTTGGGGGTAAAAAAAAATAGGGTTTGGAATGTCCCAAACAAACATTTTTTCACAACTAAGACCAAACCAAAGAGAGACAGTTTTGAGCAACCTTATTCGTTCCCATTCTCTTTACACCACACCTATGCTTACTTATCAGAGCAAAGTAGTTATGGAATCTCTAAGATTTCACAATTCCAATAATTCTAAAAGTTTATAGTTTTATGTAATAATGATAAATATTACTAAACAGATTTGTAATAAGCGCAGTACTTTCAACTTTTTCAATACAGTAGCTTGATCCATACAAGAAGATCTTGCTTCTGGACAAGTATTTTCTGCACAGTTGTGGTTTCTGAGACCTCTGTTCAGAGCTACAGTATTTGATG
Source organism: Phyllomedusa bahiana (assembly GCA_025379985.1). Taxonomy (NCBI): domain Eukaryota; kingdom Metazoa; phylum Chordata; class Amphibia; order Anura; family Hylidae; genus Phyllomedusa; species Phyllomedusa bahiana. Next base: position 36,919 of record JAODAL010020969.1, on the reverse strand, counting down.
TCATGGATCAATTACAAAATTAACAAGTAATATTAAGTTATGAAATTTGTGTCAAAATTGGGTGACAACAACTTCAGTGCCTTGCAAAATATCGCTCCTTAAATTTTTCAACCTTTTCTTGCCACATTTCAGGATTCAAACATAAAGATGTAAAATTTTAATTTTTTGTGAAGAATCAAACAACAAGTGGGACACAATGTAAGTGGAACAAAATTTTATTGGATGAATTTTAATACTTTTGGTAAATATATAAAAACTAAAAAGTGTGTGCTAAATTATTTTGGCCCCTTCAAGTTATAATTTTTTGTAGCTGCACCTTTTGCTGCGATTACAGGCTGCAAGCTTCGCTGGTATGTCTCTAGCAGTTTTTCACATCGAGAAGACTGAAATTCTTTGCCCATTCTTGCCTTGCGCACAGCTGGAGCTCTTGAGGTTGGCGATGATGGGTTTGTGAACAGCAGTTTCACTCTTTCCACAGATGTCTCGATTGGGGATTCAGGGCTAGGACTTTGACTTGGTGCATTCTAACACCCTGAGTACGTTTATTTGTTGAACCTTCCATTGTAATTTTCTTTATGTTTGGATCATCTGTCTTGTTATAGATAAATCGCCGTCCCAGTCCTCATCTTTTGCAGACTCCAACAGGTTTTTCTTGTATTTGGGTCTTGTATTTGGCTCCAAGCCATCTTCCCATCAATTTTAACCGACTTTCCGTCCCCTCTGACCGAAAAGCAGGCCAAACCATGATTCTGCAACCACCATGTTTGACCAAGGGGATGGTGAGTTCAGGGTGATGTAGCTTTTACAAACGCAAACATATCGGTTAGCATTGTGCCAAAATGTTGTGAGTTTTGGGTCACGTCAAGGAGTACAGTGACCTGTACTGAACCCATCCCGCCGTCCGCCTGGCCGACTTTACGGCCTCCCTAGCGGCAACGGCAACTGGCGACAATCCCCTGAAACCTAAAGGCGGGGGCCGTCAAGGAAGAAAAAGTCAGGACAGGTCCGGGTCAATTCCAAAATCAGGAATCCAGCCACTTAATCAAACCAAGATAAACAAAAACAACCGACGTCAAAACACTAACGCAGTGAGGTACAACATCAAAGACAAGCATCAGTTCACTAGAGAAACAAATACAGAAATACAAAACAAGTAATACAGAACAGCCAGAGAATTTCACAGGCGCAGCACTCCAGCTAGCATGGAGTTTAAATGTGATTACCGGATACCGCCCCTGTAGCTGATTGGACGACCCCGAGTCCTCCCATGGCTGGGTGCGACACCACCCCTGTCAGGAGTGGCTTGGACCTCTGTCAGCTCACGACAATCCCCAGCAGACTGAGTATATCAGGGTGGGGTCACCTGATCATCGTGCTAGCAAGACTCTGCTCCCGGCAAACCGAGGTGCTGCCCAGCCCTACATTACCCTCCCTCTTTAGAAGGGTCACCAGACCCTTTCCCTGTCTGGTTTGTCCATGTGAAAAATCATGAATAATCTCTCACCAGGTACGTCAGCATGGATTGATTTTCCGAACCCATAATCCGCTTCAAGGGAACCATATCCCCTTCCAATGACAGTACTGTAGAGACCTTTGGACCTTACAGAATCCAGAAATACGGGGCGACTTCACTATTTCTAGACTCACCCCGTCTATGCAAACTGGAGGAGTCTAGAGTCGCGGATCCCACATATACATATTCCTCGTTAAGAGTGCACGATGGAACAAACTTAGGATATATGGAGAGACGAGGAATTTTCAGGCCGATATGACCACCGTTAACCACCTCCTTACCCACATAGGACCTACAAATTCGCGGCGCAGATTTTAACCAGAGGGAAAAGCTTTCAATCGCAGATTTCGGGGGAATAAACCTTTACTTTATCCCCAACCGCAAACCCTCTAGAACACATACCCGTCTTTCAGAATTGGTCTCTGGATGGTTCATGGTAGAACCAAGGTCTTCGTTCTTGGCCCAACATGGTCACAGATCTTTAATGATGAACATCCACCCCCTTGAATTCAGACCATACACTAAAATGACACAGGCCTAGTTAGAAAATCCATAATTACTTAAATGGTAGGTCCCGAGACGAGCTACTATCCTGATTGTTAATGGTCAATTCAACCGACATAAGTATTGTACCCATCTAACCTCTGCTATCAGATACATAACAAGGAGTATTTTGTGTTACCCAATTGATTTACCCTCTTCAGTCTGCATCCTGCCATTAGTCCTCTGGTGAAGCAGAAGAAAGGACATTGATACCCAGACCTTGCAAATGCTCTACGCAAAATCGAGAACTAATTGAACCCCACGTCCGAAACTATATTCTCTGGTAACCCCATGAAGCTTGACAATGTTTTGACAAAGAGAGTCAGCAAGTTTTTTTGACGATTAACCCCCTTAAAAACAAGATGGTGCAAATTCATGCATGAAAGCATCCGACTACCAAAACCAAATAACCTGGTTTTTTGCCCTCCGAAGGAGAAGTCCTAGACATAAAATCCATGAGATTTGGTTCCACGACGTTCAGTACAGTAGAGGGCAAGTTCAGCCAGAAGAACGAGTTCTGGGAACCATTACCTGAGCGCAGAACTTCACAGAGATGGCCACATATGCCTCAACATCACGAGGCCAATCGACCCCACCAATCAAGTACGATAGAATTAGCTTTTTGTGCCATGAGCACTCCGGAGCCCATATAACACGGAATCATGAAATTCTTATTAAAACAAGTGAGCCAATCTGAGTGGGGACAAAAGACCTTCGAAATCAGGACAATTACAGGTCTCATATCCTGTGGGACTCTAATTCTCAGTGGCTAAATCAAGGAAAATAGCTGAGAGACAACGAGTCCTCGTTGGGCTAATTATAGGTGCCGGATATCCTCCTGGGATGCGTGCTCACAGAAGCTTCTAGATAGTGCATCAGCCTGCACATCAGTATTGCCCATATGGTATGGAAGCAATCTGTCACACACCGTTGTCCCCACGTACCTAATTCCCCTGATTCCAGTCAAACACGGGTTATTTTTCTCTGAAGCCAGGGGAGGCCCCAGAACCACATCACGGCAGCCCCTCATGATAAATAAGATACACTTTTCAATATATGGATCCGACCAATCATGCTCATCTCCAGCTCAGTACAATGTTGGATGTGTGCCCCGATCTAGCGGAGTGAGTCAATAGCCACATAAAACCCGCAGAGTTAAACAATATCTTGACTCCAAGTAGAGCCCTAATATGTTTGACGAACGACCATCAACAAATATAGAAGCTAATCCAGTATCCACAACCAACCTCCCGAGAACCAAACAGTGACAAGTATGAAATCTTAACTGGTACGCAGCAATTTTTGGAATACAATATAAATACCAGCTCGCCGAGGATGATCGTTTCCTGCCAATCACCCGGAAAGGAGAAACATGTGTAGGTAGGTAAAGGGTTGAGCGCTGAGTTATTTCCCGAACTGAGTCTTCCCCTCGGAGAGCACTCCCTATGACCGTGCCATCTTCCACATAAAAGCAATAATCCCTGGTATACGACAATGAAGCTCCTACCGTCCCCTATCATCATGAAGAAAAAGCCCCCACTTGCATGAGGCCTCTCTGGTTTATATCGGGAATCGTGGGCTAGGTGACTATGAGTAACTCACCTGTAGGCCTCTCGTGACGCTCTCGTCTCCTAAAACGTCTGTGCCAGAAGAACGGACAATAGCATAGCCTCAAACTAAAGGTAACCAGGTTAGGTAACCACCAACAAAACCTTCCACTATGGGTCATCTGACCCTAAGTCTTAAATTGACATCTGAATAGGCTGGTGGAGTCTTTCCAACCAGAACGGAACACACCAGCACCAGGAAATTCTGAGCAAATACCCCTCCACAGTCTTCTTTTTACTCTCGCCTAAGTGTTGTATTACTGAGGCCTGGCCACAGATTCCCATATCCGGGGTCATCAACAAAGTGCCCAAATAGCGGCAAAGACCTGTTCACAGAAGGACATTTCCTGGTGAATCAGGCGAGGTAACAGAATGGCCCACAATCCAGCGGACCCATAAGTAGGACATACAACAATATCCCACTCTATTGCATCTTCATGCCCGAGAGTATCATGGAGAAACGAGAGCCTAATAATACAGGCGACATATCCCTCTCCTAAATGCCACAAAGGCCTTCCGTTGCCAAAACCTGTCACAACTGGATAATGGACTCCACAGGAGGGAAAGGTATGCAGATACTCTGACTTGGGTAACTCCCTGGTTCTACACCTCAGCCCAAGATCCTGGACTACTGGTTAGCCCCTGCATCCTCTACAGAGCTGTCAAGGGGGTTCATAGTATGTAGAGCAGTAACAGTTTATGGACTGTGAAAATGTCACTCAAGCGAGGTACAGTGACCGTGAACTGGAACACCAGCCACACTTCCCGTCCTACTTGACGTGCTGCCCTAGGCCAGACAGGCAACTGGGCACATCCCTGCGCTGAGCTAAAGTTCTGGGACCTGTCAAGTGTGGAAGTATATCAGACAGTACGTCAATGATCCTTTCAGAACACCAAGCCACTAAATACAGGACCAGAGGTAATAAAATAAACAAACGAAACCGAGGTCAAACACGGGAGCAAGACAAAATCAGAAACCAAGCCGGTGGTCCAAGAGAACAATCCTAGGACAGGTTACCCAGGTACAACAGAATATCACAATATCACTGGTAGCAAGCATACCAAAATTTCACACAAGAACTCAGATATTGGGAGTGATATTTTGTGTTTCCTCCTATACCGCCCCTGTAGGCTGATTGAAGCGCACAGGTCCGGTCCTTCCTATTGCTGGGCGTACACCCCCCTATCCGTGTAGTGGCAGGACCTCTGTCCAATTCACCCAGCTCCAGCAGACTGTCCCTAGCAGGTGGGTCGCTGGATCAGCTGCTAGTGGCAGACTCTGCTCCCTGCAGATCCTATCGCTGCCCAAATTTTGGTTCCATCTGAAGCATCAGCACCATCTTCACAGTTTGGTGTCTCCCATGTCGGCTTGTGGCGAAACTGTTAGAAACCAGACTTTTATGGAGTTCTTTGAGAAATGCTTTTCTTCTTGCCACTGCTTCCCATAAAAGCCAATTTTGTGCATGCTACGACTGATTGGATGTCTCTGTGACAGACACCTCCCACCCTCAAGGTAAATCTCTGCATTTATCCAAGAGTGATCAGGGCCTCTTGGCTGCATCCTGATTCATTGTTTCTCCTTGTCTTGAGATGAAAGTTTATTAGATGGACGCCGGGTCTTGAGGTAAGATTTGGGAGTGGTTCTATACTCTTCCATTTCAATATGATTGCGTGCACAGTGCTCTTGTGAATGTTTTAAATTTTTTTTTTTGGAAAAAAAAAATTTTTCCCCCCCCCTGTTATTTATTTTGTGATATCCAAATGTGGCATTAAAAACATCTCGCACAACAATATCAGGTAGCACGGAACTGCCTTGTGTGTTCGACTTGAGTCTTCATATGCTGTCTTCGCTTTTAAACAGTAACCTCTGAACTATCCCAGGAGCAGTGCATTTATACAGAGACTTATCAACACACAGTGTGATTATATTTATCATCATCATTCATTTAGGACACATATTGGATCATTCATAGATCCTCAACTGAACTGTCTGGGAGTGAGTTGCTGCACTGAAATGTGAAGGCCGAAATAATATTGCCACCCCACTTTTCCAGTTTTTTGCTTTTTTAACACTAGTTTAATATTATCCAATAAATTCCTTCCACTTCACAACATGATCCCACTTGTTGGTTTTTCTCATCTCAAAAATAACATTTGTATATCTTTAATGGTTGAAGCCTAAAATGCAAAATTGAAAAGCTCTAAGGGCCAATACTAGTTTGTTCAAGCTACAGCTGTATCCTCTACAATCTTTAAGCTGTTTAATGTACGCTCAGATTATTAGATTACCTAACTGTAAAAGAGAGTCACGTTCCAATGTCCACATTGCAGCCTCATTTTATTTTCCCTCTTGTGGCTGAAAAACACTGACTTGTTTTTCTACTGAACCAAACTTACAGCACCATAACAATACTCGTTAGTTACCAGGGGCAGCGTGTTGCAGTGTTGGAATCAGTCCAAATCACGTTCACCCATTATTTGTAGAATTTACTTCTAGTCCACCTGAAAATGACCAAAAAATTGACTTCAGTTGTAAAGTTTTGGGTTAGGTGTGTTTTTTATTGGTTTCTAAGGATTACCCTACCCCTCTATGCCGTTTCCCTTCTGCTCTGATCATCCGGACTGCCGCATGCGAGTCAGGCATCGGTTAGCGCCCGCCGAGGGGGCGCGGTGCAAGCAGCGGCCAATCTTCTGATCCTGTCTGTTCAGCTCCCAGGAGGCCGCAGCGCAGGTGCGCGATGTGATGAACAATCGTCGCACGCCTCTCCACGGCCCGCACTTCTGCTAGCCGGCGCCGATCTCGGGCGAGAGACAGAAGAGAGAAGACATCAGTAAGTATTCGGTTTTATTTTATTTGTTTTTAAACCTACTGCGTCCGAGTGCGCGAGAGCCGCAGAGGAGCAGTACTGCGCCCTAAAACCTTACCTATATACTGCCTGCCCTGCCAAATACTACACATGCCTTCCTTATACTGCCCTTTCCTACCCTACCTATATACTCCCTGCGCTATCTATCCTATATAAATCCCTACCTACCTAAAACTTGGCCTGCTCCTATATACTTGCCTGCCTACCTATCTAATATACAGCCCGTGCCTACCTATATATTGTCCTCCTCCTGCCTATATACTCCCTGCATACCTATATACTGGCCCTTGCCTGGCTATATTCTTGCCCGTATGCTACCTATAAGACTGCCCGGCCTATATACATGCTCTGTCTACTATACTGCCCCTTTGCCTACCTATATTAAGTGCCCCTGCCTGCCTATATAACTGTGCCTCTGTCGACCTATAAATGACCTTCTGCCTATATACTGGCCCTGCTTACCTATAAGTGGCCCTGCCTACCTATAACAGGCCCTCCTACCTATTAAGTTGCCCTCCTGCTTAAATACTGCCCAGCCTTGCTACATATGGCCCTCTGCCTATATACTCGGCCCTGCTCTACTATACAGTGGCCCTGCCTGCTTATATCTGGCCCTGCTTACCTATAAGTGGCCTGTCTGGCTACATACTGACCACTGCTTGCTTACATACTTGGTCCTGGCCTCTACATACTGGTCTGCCTTCACTTACTGGCCTTCCTGCTACTACTGGCCCTGCCTGTCTAGATTACTCTCAGGGAGCATCCCTAGCTAACTGGCTAATTACTGTCGGACAACCCCTAGCTTAACTGGCATAGTACTGGGGCATCCCACTAACTGGCTTAGTTACTAGGGCAGCCCCAGCTACCTGCTTTTACTGCAGCCTCAGTACATGTCTGTACTGGGCAGCTCCCAGGTACCTGCTGGTTACTCGGCAGCCCCAGTGACCTACTGAGTTACTGGGGCCGCCCCAGCCTTACTCCAGGGCTGGTTACTGGCAGCCCAGCTACCTGTCAGTTACTGGGGGCATGCCCCAGCTACCTGGCTAGTTACTAGCTCTGGGCCCCCCCCAGCTAGTGGCTAGTTACTGGGGCCACCCAGCCTACTCCTGGCTAGTATAACTGAGGGGCAGCCCCTAGCTAACTAGCTAGTTACTGCAGGATTACAAAGCTGGCTGGGTTACTGGGGGCAGCCCACTAACTGCTAGTTACCTGGGGCAGCCCAGCCACCTGCTAGTACTGAGTGGGTCAGCCCAGCTAACAGGTAGTTACTCGAGGGCAGCCCCAGCCCTACCGGGCTATTACGAGGGGCAGCCACCCAGCCCACCGGGCATAGTTTACTGGGAGGCATCCCCAGCTAACTGGCTAGTTACTGGAGGAAGCCCCCACTACCTGGCTAAGTTTACTATGGCAGCCCAGCTAACTGGCTGGTTACTGGGGGCAGCCCAGCTAACATGGGCTAGGTTTACTTGGGGCAGCCCTCAGCCATCTGGCTAGTTACTGGGCAGCCCCACTAAACAGTCCTAGTTTACTGCGGGATAGCCCCAGCTACCACCTGGCTAGTTACTGGGGCAGCCCCAGCTAACTGCTGTTTACTGGTGGCAGCCCCTAGCACCTGGCTAGTAGCTGGGGGCGCAGCCCCATCCACCTGGCTAGTTACTGAGTGGGCAGCCCCAGCCACCTTGGCTAGTTACTGGGCAAACCCAGCTACCTGGCTGAGTTTACTGTGGCAGCCCCACTAACTGTTCTATTCTGGGCAGCCCCGCAACTGGCTGCTTACTGGTGCAGGCCGCCATCTAATTGGCTGTTACTGGTCGCAAGCCCCATCTACCTGGGCTGGAGTACTAGGGCAGACCCTAAGCTAACCTGGCTGAATTTACTGGGGGGGGCAGCCCCCAGCTTACCTGGCTGGTTACTTTGGGGGCAGCCCCAGCTACCTGGCATGGTTACATGGGGCAGCCCCAGCTACCTGGCTAATGTAACTAGGGCAGTGAGCAAGCCCCACACCTGCTGGTTACTGGGGGCAGGCCCCACTACCTGGCTGTTACATGGGAGCAGCCCCAGCTGACCTGGCAGGGTTCTAGGGGCAGCCCCAGCTACCTGGCTTATTACTGGGGGCCGCCGCCAGCATACCTGCTAGTTACTGGGGGCACCCCAGCCACCTGCTTAGGTTACGTGGGCAAGTACCCCAGCCACCTGAGCTAGTTACTGGGCACCCCCGTACCTGGCTGCTTTACTGGTGTGCAAGCCCCAGCTACCTGGCATGAGTACTCGTGGCAGTCCCAGCTACCTGGCTGAGTTTAACTGGGGGTCATGCCTCCAGCTACCTGGCTGGTTATACTGGGGGCAGCCCCAGCTACCTGGCTGTGTACTGTTGTGTCAGACCCCAGCTACCTGCTGGTTACTGGTGCCAATCATCACTAATCCCGCTGTTTTACTTGGGGCAGCCCCAGCTACCTGGCTAATTACTGGGCCACCCCAGCTACCTGGCTGTGACATGGGCACTCCCAGCTGACCTGCTATTACTAAGGGACAGGGCACGCCCCAGCTACCTGGCTGGTTACTGAGCGGCAGCCCCACTACCTGTCATTACTCGGGCAGCTCCACTGCAACCTGGCTATTACTAGATAAGGCAACCCCTGCTAACACCCCCACCCACCCCGGCCCCCCCCCCACCGCCGCGCGCCGCCCTTTCACTATATCACCGCGATCCAAGATGCGGAGTTAGAGGTGAGCGTGTAGGGGGGTCATAGGAGGGGGGGTTACTAAAAGGGGGGGGTTGGGCGGGGGCGGGGCGGGCGGGCAAAGTACTGGCTAGCTCTACTCGGGGGAGAGCCCTGTCTTCCTACCAAAAATTAATTGGATGGAAGGCCCTGTTTATACCTACCTTTTGTGTCGCCAGAGTGTCTTGCAATATGTCCTGACACATGCGCTTTAATCATTCTCTCTTATTTCTTTCTAACAATACACTGCGTCTTCTGGCGTCACGTCGCGAGACTAGACTAGTGCGCTGAGTACTTTGTCTAAAGTCGTAAGAGGTTTTTGTGTAATTTCTACAGGATGTGGGTTTTTGGTTGACCGTTTAAAACACTGCATTCTTAACCGGACAGAGAAAGAAATGGAAGGGAACGACTCATCAGGGCAAGACATCATGGGTTTTGGACAGTAGAATTGTATAAGAAAGAAACACTCCCGGATCAGAGAAGTCCTCCTTGTAGTGCCCTGCTGTGCAGTGCAGTTTTACCTTCTGTTTGAATCAGTGCTGTTATTCATGTGATGGTTGACCTGACTACTGGAATGTGATTGTGGGTTGCAGTTATGTGAGGACTTATTGGTAGGTCATTGTCGGTCCCTGATTGAGTAAAGCAAGTCTCACCTACTCTGAATGAGAGAGGGTTTCTCTCACCACTTATTCTGTCTGGCCTTGTTGTGTAGGAGCTTTCACACAGAACGGTTTTGGTGCATTTTTTGATGCGTTTTTTTTTGTACAGAAATGTACAGCATTAACTGCTCTGCCTTTCTGCACAAAAATGCACCAAATACACTTATAAAATGCACCAAAAATGCTCCGTGTGAAAGCAGCTTTATAGTGTAGTTTAGAAAATGGCGCGGTGCGAGAACAAGTGGTATTTTTTAAGCGGATATTGTATGTGTGGGCTGCTGGGGGCTTAGTGCCAGGGCTGATTTTTATTCCCAGTCCGGCCCTGCTCTTGATGGCACATTATTTCTGGTTTGATGTCACATTAGGGTTTTCCCAAGAAGTGGGACAGACTGGAAGTACCGCTGAGCAAAGCGAGTATGAAACCCTAACCCCCACTTTGGGTTAGAGTTACAGCTATGGGTTAGGGTCAGGGTGAAAAAATGTGGGTTCAATAAAACCAGTGTGGAACCGAACAGGAACAGGTTCAAGGAAAAAACTACACAGGAGTATATCTGGGTGTTACAGTCATAATACAAACACCTCAATGTGACTGTACTATGTTTGGGATTTGGAGTTTATATTACAAGCTCACAGTAGTACAGAACGAGTGATGAGAATCTCTGCACAGCGCTGCAGGGTATATTGGTGCTATACAAGTATGTAAATAATAATTGCTATATAACGTCACAGTTGTCAGATTAATGTAATTACCCGGTGACATACAGAGCAGTGTGTGGCATGGACAGCAGCTAGGCTGGGAGTGACTCCAAGAGGTCTTGTTAGTTTGTTACAGATCCCTGTGGCCATGCTGACTGCATCCCACAGCTTCTGGAGGGTCCATATAGCCAACATCACCATCCAGGGGCTCCCTCTGATGGTAGAGGTGCCATAGAGCCAACACCACCATTCAGAGGCTCCCTCTGATGGTAGAGGTGCCAAAGAACCAACACCACCATTCAGAGGCTCCCTCTGATGGTAGAGGTGCCAAAGAACCAACACCCCCATCCAGGGGCTCCCACTGATGATAGAGGTGCCATAGAGCCAACACCACCATCCAGGGGCTCCATCTGATGGTAGAGATGCCATAGAGCCAACACCACCATTCAGAGGCTCCCTCTGATGGTAGAGGTGCCAAAGAAACCAAAACCCCCATCCAGGGGCTCCCATGATGATTTGAGGTGCCATAGAAACCAACCACCATCCAGGGGCTCCCTCTATGGTTTGAGGTGCCATAGAGCCAAACACCACCATTCAGGGCTTCCCCCTGATGGTAGAGGTGCCAAAGAACCAACACCCCCATCCAGGTGCTCCCACTGATGATAGAGGTGCCATAGAGCCAACACCACCATCCAGGGGCTCCCACAAATAATAGAGGTGCCATAGAGCCAACACCACCATCCAGGGGCTCCCACAAATAATAGAGGTGCCATAGAGCCAACACCACCATTCAGGGGCTTCTACTGATGATATAGGTGCCATAGAGCCAACACCAACATCCACGGGCTCCCACAGATAATAGAGGTGCCATAGAGCCAACACCACCATCCAGGTGCTCCCACAGATAATAGAGGCGCCAATAAGCCAAAACCACCATCCAGGGGCTCCCACAGATCATAGAGGTGAAATAGAGCCAACACTACCATCCAGGGGCTCCCACAGATCATACAGATGAAATAGAGCCAACACCACCATTCTGGGGCTCCCACTGATGATAGAGGTGCCATAGAGCCAACACCACCATCCAGGGGCTCCCACAGATCATACAGGTGAAATAGAACCAACACCACCATCCAGGGGCTCCCACTGATGATAGAGGGGCCATAGAGCCAACACCACCATCCAGGGGCTCCCACTGATGATAGAGGTGCCATAGAGACAACACCACCATCCAGGGGCTCCCACTGATGATAGAGGTGCCATATAGCCAACACCACTATTCAGGTGCTCCCACAGATGATAGAGGTGCCATAGAGACAACACCACCATCCAGGGGCTCCCACTGATGATAGAGGTGCGATAGAGCCAACACCACCAACCAGGGGATCCCATAGATGATAGAGGTGCGATAGAGCCAACACCACCATCCAGGGGCTCCAACTGACGATAGAGGTGCCATAAAGCCCACACCATAACGTTCTCACCACCAGCTTGAGGTCTTCCAGCAATGGTTGCATATTGTTGGTTCTCTTATGCTTTTTCTCCTGACACGCCAACATTCATCCATCCCATGAAGCAAAAAAATGTGACTCAGAGAAGGCAACCCTTTACCTTTACCATCTGATACTGCAATGGAAACCGAAATTTTTTTCTATTGATACAGCTTGATTAGCATACAGGAGGTGACCACCCGTCTGCACCGGAGCCCCACATACAGTAAAGATCATTGAGCTGTTGTGTTAGACACACATCTGGTCACCCCTTGGCTCATTCTGGCTGGAGTTGCCCCACTGTAGTGTGTTGGTCTCCTGCACCTTCACAGCTGGTGGTCACTTCCCACATCAATGGCACGTGGTGCACTACCGTTTTCATGTCTCTTATTCGCATTGGTGCCAGTTCTCCACTTATGCTCCACATTCCTCACAGCAGCTCACCCCAAGTTCACAAACGGTGGTGGTTTGGAAATATTTCCACCCTTGGCCCGAAAGCTAATAACGAGGAATATGTGTGCAGACAGCCTATCACATGTTATATACCCACCAAGCCAGCTCACTACATGTGAATTCCTTCACTACTGATGTCAAAAGTAGTAAGTGGTCATAATAATGTGACTCAAAGGTGTGGAACAGAGGCGGACGGTTACAAACAGAGGATGACGAATATAACAGAGGATGACGATTATAAACAGAGGAGGATGGTTACAAACAGAGGAGGACGATAATACCAGAGGATGATGAATATAACAGAGGATGATGAATATAACAGAGGAGGACGATTATAAACAGAGGAGGATGGTTAGAAACAGAGGAGGACGGTTATAAACAGAGGATGACGAATATAACAGAGGAGGACTATTGTAAACAGAGGAGGACTCTTATAAACAGAGGAGGACGGTTATAAACAGAGGAGGACTATTATAAACAGAGGCGGACGGTTATAAACAGAGGAGGACTATTATAAACAGAGGATGACGAATATAACAGAGGAGGACGATTATAAATAGAGGAGGACGGTTACAAACAGAGGAGGAGGGTTACAAACAGAGGAGGATGGTTATAAACAGAGGATGACGAATATAACAGAGGAGGACTTTTTATAAATGAGGAGGACGGTTACAAACAGAGGAGGGACATTATAAACAGAGGGGGAAATATTATAAACAGAGGAGGACGGTTATAAACAGAGGATGACGAATATAACAGAGGAGGACTATTGTAAACAGAGGAGGACTATTATAAACAGAGGAGGATGGTTATAAACAGAGGAGGACTATTATAAACAGAGGAGGACTATTATAAACAGAGGAGGACGGTTATAGACAGAGGAGGACGGTTATAAAACAAGGAGGACGGTCATTATGGGCCCCTGGGCAGAGCTGTGCACTGGGCCCTCCAACCAGACCACGCAGCAGCTCCTAAGTTATATAAAATGCTGCGTAGCCTGGTCTGGGGACACAGGATGGCTGACCACATGATGGAGGGGTATATGGGTCTTGGTAGCCATCCTGTGCCCCAGGCCAGTCCACGCAGCAATTTATATAACTTAGGAGCTGCTGTGTGGACTGGCCTGGGGGCACAGGATTGGCACAAAATTAGTCATGTAACATCTGCTTGTGGTCAGCCAGCCACCCGACCCGTGCCACTGTCCCCCAGAGTCTTCTTTATCGTATAGTAACTGCTATGTGGCCCGGCCATTACTATATTGGGTAAGAGAGACTCTGGGGACAGTGGGCAGGGTCATTATGGCTGGCTGACCCACAAGCAGAGGTTACATGATAGTCATGTCACTGTCCCCCCACCCATATGGCCATTTCACTGTGACATGGCCAAACGAGTGGAGGCAAGACAACGATGTGGTCCTACAGGTGGGGGACAGTGACATTAAGTCACTGTCCCCCCAACTCGGGACATACCTTGTGTGGCTGGCCTGGTGCCCGTCTGCCTGCTGCTGTGTGGTGCCCGGTGTTGTGAAGAGGCGGGACCTTTTCTTTTAAATCTTCCCCTTTAAAGGGGCCCGGGCCCCTGTGCGGCTGCGATGCCGCACCAAAACTACATTTCCCAGAGGCCCGGCGGGGGATGGAAGAAGACTGCCCGCCGGCCGCCGGGAGTACCTGCTGCCCGATTTGAAAGCCGCGCCTGCGCTTTACGTTTACAGCGCAGGCCGGGGCGGCGCCACCTATCTTCACTGCGGCGCCGCCCTGCCTGGGCTGTGATTAGTAAAGTGCAGGTGCGGCATTAAACAACGATAGCTGGGGCCGGCGTGCAGGGCCCCTGCTCAATTGCTGCGCCTGCGCTTTACTGTTCAAAGAGCAGGGAGGGCGGACGCCGCAGTGAAGATAGGTGGCGCCGCCCCGGCCTGCGCTGTAAACTGTAAAACGCAGGAGCAGCGCGTAAGAAGGGGCCGACATGCTGCTCTCTGACCTCCGCAGCCCGCACCGCCCAGCCTGCGCAACCTGGGACAAGTAACTGAGCGCAGGCAGGGCGGAAAGACTGTGTCCGGCAGGCTGCGGTGAGTGAATCCATTGGGCAGGGCAGGCAGTCGCCCGGGCCTCCAGGGGCCCCCCTGGGCTTGGGGGCCCTCGGGCACTGGCCTACCTGGCCCAATGGAAGAGACGGCCCTGAGGACGGTTATAAACAGAGGAGGACGATAATAGGGGAGGACGATAATAACAGAAGAGGACTATTATAAACGGGGAGGACGATTATAACAGAGGATGACGAATATAATAGAGGATGACTATTATAACAGAGGAGGACGATTATAACAGTGGAGGACGATTATAACCAGGGGAGGACGATTATAACTAGGGGAGGCCGATTATAACAGGGGAGGCCAATAATAACAGAGGAGGCCGATTATAACCAGAGGAGGCCGATTATAAGCAGGGGAGGCCGATTATAACAGGGGAGGTCGATTATAACAGGGGAGGACGATTAGAACAGAGCAGGACGATTATAAGCAGAGGAGGACGATTATAACAGGGGAGGTCAATTATAACAGGGGAGGCCGATTATAACAGGGGAGGCCGATTATAACCAGAGGAGGCCGATTATAACAGGGGAGGCCGATTATAAACAGAGGAGGCCGGTTATAAACAGGGCAGGACGATTATTAACAGTGGAGGCCGTTTATAACCAGAGGAGGCCGATTATAAGCAGGGGAGGCCGATTATAACAGGGGAGGTCGATTATAACAGGGGAGGTCGATTATAACAGGGGAGGCCGATTATAACCAGAGGAGGCCGATTATAACAGGGGAGGCCGATTATAAACAGAGGAGGCCGGTTATAAACAGGGCAGGATGATTATAAACAGGGGAGGCCATTTATAACCAGAGGAGGCCGATTATAAATTGGGAGGCCGATTATAACAGGGGAGGCCAATAATAACAGAGGAGGCCGATTATAACCAGGGGAGGCCGATTATAACCGGGGAGGCCGATTATAACCGGGGAGGCCGATTATAATTAGAGGAGGACGCTTATAACCAGAGGAGGCCGATTATAACCAGAGGAGGCCGATTATAGACAGAGGAGGCCGATTAGAAACAGAGGAGGACGATTAGAAACAGAGGAGGATGATTATAGACAGGGGAGGATGATTATAACCAGAGGAGGCCAATTATAAACAGAGGAGGCCGATTATAAACAGAGGAGGCCGATTATAACCAGGGGAGGCCGATTGTAACAGAGGAGGCCGATTATAAACAGAGGAGGACGATTATAAACAGAGGAGGCCGATTATAACCAGGGGAGGCCGATTGTAACAGAGGAGGCTGGTTATAAACAGAGGAGGACGATTAGAAACAGAGGAGGACAATTATAGACAGGGGACGACGATTATAAATTGAGGAGGATGATTATAACAGGGGCGGACGATTCTAACCAGAGCAGGCCGATTATAAATGGGGAGGACAATTATAACAGGGAAGGCCGATTATAAACAGGGGAGGACGATTATAACCAGGGGAGGCCGATTATAACCAGGGGAGGCTGATTGTAACAGAGGAGGCCGATTATAAACAGAGGAGGACAATTATAGACAGGGGAGGGCGATTATAACCAGGGGAGGCCGATTATAATCAGAGGATGACGATTATAACCAGAGGAGGACGATTATAAGCAGGGGAGGCCGATTATAAGCAGAGGAGGCCGATTATAAATGGGAGGACAAATAGAAATTGAGGAGGACGATTATAACAGGGGAGGACGATTATAAATTGAGGTGGACGATTATAACAGGGGAGGACGATTATAACAGGGGAGGACGATTAGAACAGAGCAGGACGATTATAACCAGAGGAGGACGATTTACTGGCGACTTCTCGGGTCTCAGTTTGTGAATGTGACATAATTACTGTGTATAAAGGCGACAGATCAGTGTCTCGGAGCTGCTGAATGGGAACAAGCGAGCGCCCTGGAATTCCCGGACAATCTGAACTCATAAATTCTTGCTGAGACTATAAAGCGCCGGGACAGCTTTATTGGCACCGCGGTCAGTGCTGGGCGAGGTGGGCGCTCGGGAGGTCTGCAGCCGGAGCCCTGGTGGGCAGGGGGTGAAGCCGGGGTGCCGGGTGCTGGTGGGCAGGGGGTGAAGCCGCGGTGCCGGGTGCTGGTGGGCAGGGGGTGAAGCCGGGGTGCCGGGTGCTGGTGGGCAGGGGGTGAAGCCGGGGTGCCGGGTGCTGGTGGGCTGGGGGTGAAGCCGGGGTGCCGGGTGCTGGTGGGCAGGGGGTGAAGCCGCGGTGCCGGGTGCTGGTGGGCAGGGGGTGAAGCTGCGGTGCCGGGTGCTGGTGGGCAGGGGGTGAAGCCGGGGTGCCGGTGGGCAGAGTGTGTGTGATCGCCGCATGAAGCCCAGAGTCACCAGCTCTCAGTAAAGAATTTATTGCCCAGGCGAGAAGCGTGTGGACAATGCGCTGATGTAGAGGAGCTCCCAGGACAAGCAGCGGCAGCAGCCTGGCTCCAGCAGCCCCGGCACAGGCGCCCTCATAAAAGCCAACATAAACACTTATCAGCCGCTCTCCAATGGAGAACCCTGCCGGGAGCCTGCGGGACAGCAAGAGAGAGGAACCCCCAGCTCACACCTCCTGCCAGTGTCTATTTATCTATCTATCTATCTATCTCCTATCTATCTATTTATCTATCTCATATCTATCTCCTATCTATCTATTTATCTATCTCATATCTATCTATCTATCTATCTATCTATCTATCTATATATCTATCTCATATCTATCTATCTCATATATATCTTCTATCTATCTATCTATCTATCTATCTATCTATCTATCTATCTATCTCATATCTATCTATATCATATCTATCTCATATCTATCTATCTATCTCATATATATCTATCTATCTATCTATCTATCTCATATCTATCTATCTATCTATCTCATATCTATTTATTTATCTATATATCTATCTATCTCATATCTATCTTCTATCTATCTCATATCTATTTATTTATTTATCTATTTATCTCATATCTATCTATCTATATCATATCTATCTCTTATCTATATATCTGTCTATCTCATATCTATCGTCTATCTATCTCATATCTATCTATCTATCTCATATCTATTTATTTATCTATCTATCTCATATCTATCTATCTATATCATATCTATCTCTTATCTATATATCTATCTATCTCATATCTATCTTCTATCTAACTCATATTTATCTATCTATTTATTTATTTATATATATTTATCTATCTATCTCATATCTATCTCATATCTGTCTCCTATCTTCTATTTATCTATCTTATATCTATCTATCTATTTATCTATCTTATATCTATCTATCTATTTATCTATCTCATATCTATCTATCTCATATCTATCTATCTATCTATCTATCTATCTATCTATCTATCTATCTATCTCATATCTATCTATCTATCTATCTATCTATCTATCCCATATCTATCTATCTATCTATCTATCTATCTATCTCATATCTATCTATCTATCTCATATCTATCTATTTCATATCTATCTATCTATCTATCTCATATCTATCTATCTATCTATCTATCTCATATCTATCTATCTCATATCTATCTATCTATCTCATATCTATCTATCTATCTATCTATCTATCTATCAATCCAATATCTATCTATCTATCAATCCAATATCTATCTCATATCTATCTATCTCCTATCTATCTACAGTATCTGTCTATCTCTCTATCTCTTTATCTATCTATCCATCTAGTTCATATATATCTCCTATCTATAGATCTTTCCGTCTCATATCTCTCTATCTCATAACTATCTTTCCTTCTATTTCATATCTATCTTCCACCTTTCATATTTATCTATATACAGTATCTATCTCATCATTTCATATCTATCTCCATCATATTTATCATCTATCTCATATATTATCAATCTCCATCATATATATCTTAAATCTTATCTATCTAGTATCTACCTTCTTCCTCTCATATCTACATCAGATTGATCTATCTTGTATCTATCTCATATCTATCTATCTCATATCTATCTTCTATCTATCTACCTATCTATCCATCTCATATCTATCTACCTATCCATCCCATATCCATCTATCTATCTATTTATCTATCTATCTATCTATCTATCTATCTATCTATCTATCTATCTATCTATCTATCTATCTATCTCATATCTATCTACATGTCATCTATCTATCTACATCATACCTATCACTGGCTACTAATCTATCTCATATCTATCATCACATTTATCTATCTCTTCTCTCTCATATGTACTTAATATATCTATCTGACATCTGATATCTCATATCTATCTCATCTGTCTCATATCTACCTACATAATGTTTTTCTTCTATCTATCAATCGATCTACTATTTATCACATATTTATAATCTGTCACCTCTCCAATCTAATGTCTATTTTTAAACTATATTTTTAGCTGACTTTCTTTCTTTCTTTCTTTCTTTCTTTCTTTCTTTCTTTCTTTCTTTCGTTCTTTCTTTCTTTCTTTCTTTCTTTCTTTTCTTCTCTTCCCTCGGTCTTCCCTCTCTATCTGTCTGATCCCCCCCCGCCCCCTGCCTCCTGCCCTGCTGCCTGCCCAGCCGGCTGTCGCCTACTCTCTTTCTTGGTGACTGTGTACAGAAGCCCGTGCGCGCTCTTCTCCGCGCTGCTGCGTGTTTTCCTCGCATCCATAGTACATAGCTCTCACCTCAGCCCGTCTGCTCGCTCCCAGCAGAGGGCGACAGACACCGGCTCCCGCGGGCTGTAGCCTGCAGAGAATGGGCACCCCCCTCTCCATCCACCATTCAAGTGAAAGAGGGAGGTGTCGGGGAAGCAACCAACCCTGACCACAGGCCATCACACTACTTAAACCTGCATGACATCACAGCCGTATGGAGCCGGGCTAATAAATCCAAAGTAGCCAGAGGTACCGTGTCCAGAGCAGTGAGAGGGGCACTGCATGTGACGCTGTGAGGACCCCAGGGCTGCAGGGACTGTGCATCACTACGACCCTCATCCTCCTCTCCTCGCACCGTCCCTGTTATCCCTCTCTTCCCACTTGGAGAAACTGAGTCCTGGGTTACCATGGTGATCCAGCTGAAAGTGGAGAATATTTAACAAGGGGGAGGCTGGAGCCAGCAGGCAGACAAACTGGTGCCATCAGGACTGGAGAAGAGACAAGGCTTGAGCTGCTGGTGCTGGAGTGCAATGAGAGGGGGGGACCAGGCGACTTCTGCAGAGCCCCTCTGAGGCATCATTGATGAGGCTAGCCCAGGTCACTGACTGCTGCAGCATGGATCACCCCCAGTGCCTTGTGACTATCTATGCCCTAGTGCTTTTCTTGGGACTGCGAATAGACCAAGCTGTGTGCCAGCACTACCTCCACATCAGACCAGCTCCTAGTGAAAAGCTACCACTGGTGGATCTAATCGAGCACCCGGACCCTATCTTCGACCCCAAGGAGAAGGATCTGAACGAGACTGAGTTGAGGACTCTCTTGGGTGGCCACTTTGAGCCCAACTTCATGGCCATCAACTTGCCTGAGGACAGACTAGGAGTGGAGGACCTGGCAGAGCTGGACCTGCTCCTGAGGCAGAAGCCCTCTGGGGCCATGCCAGCTGAAATCAAAGGACTGGAGTTTTATGAGGGTCTGCAAGGAAAGAAGCACAGACTGAGCAAGAAGCTGAGGAGGAAGCTTCAGATGTGGCTCTGGTCCCAGACCTTCTGCCCTGTCCTCTACACGTGGAATGACTTGGGCATCAGGTTTTGGCCCCGCTACATGAAAGTGGGCAGCTGCTACACCAAGAGGTCCTGCTCTGTACCAGAGGGGATGCTCTGCAAGGTCTCCAAGTCCATGCATCTGACCATCTTAAGGTGGAGATGTCAACGCAGGCTAAACCAGCGCTGCACGTGGATACCCATACAGTACCCCATCATATCTGAGTGCAAGTGCTCCTGCTAGGACTCCATGGCTTTCTGGTTAATGTTGTATGCACTGTAATATGTAGGAATGTATATGTCTGTATATATGGTACCAGTTTAAATTACTATTAAAAGGTCAGTATTATTCTTTTAAATAACCAGTGTCTACTGCATTTCCCAGGCAACTCCTCTGGTTCAGCTCTCCTTTTTATTTTATAATTATTATTATTATAATTATTTTTATTTTTTTGCCTAATGTATCTGTATTTATAGACAAAGAGCACTTCGCGTCGCGAAGCAACATTTTTTTTTTTTGGGGTGGGGGGTTAAATTCATTTTTTTTAATCCTTTTATTATAGATGCTATTTCCATTATTTGGGAAAATGCCTTGTTGGACCTCAGATCTAAAAAAAAAAAAAGAAAAGAAAAAAAGTGACTTTTCAGCTACTGTACATACAGAGAACACATTTTTTGAGTCAAAAAGAACTAATCTTGTAAATGAAGACTATCTGCTATTTATTCTTTTATTTTTTATCTCTTTGTAGTAAAGAAACAGTGCAGATTAGAATTAAACCACTAAAATGTTCAACATTTGCCGTCTTTGTTATGTCTTACATGTGTTTGCTGTGAGGATATGATGTGTTTGAACTGTTCTAAGGGCAATGTGGTGAGGGAAGGGGGTAAAAGTGTAGCAGAGCTGAGTTTGTCATTTGGTACCTTTTATTGCATTGGGTTACCTGGGACTGCTGGAAAACGTACTAGTGAAGACATGAACCAGGGAAGGCTCAGAGAGTTAGAGGACAGCCTATATGTTGCTGGCTATGATAGGGGAACATCTGCCTATATGTTGCTGGCTATGATAGGGGAATATCTGCCTATATGTTGCTGGCTATGATAGGGGAATATCTGCCTATATGTTGCTGGCTATGATAAGGGAATATCTGCCTATATGTTGCTGGCTATGATAGGGGAACATCTGCCTATATGTTGCTGGCTATGAAAGGGGAACATCTGCCTATATGTTGCTGGCTATGATAGGGGAAAATCTGCCTATATTTTTGCTGGCTATGATAGGGGAATATCTGCTATATGTTGCTGGCTATTATAGGGGAATATCTGCCTATATGTTGCGGGCTATGATAGGGGAATATCTGCCTATATGTTGCTGGCTATGATAGGGGAATATCTGTCTATTGTTGCTGGCTATGATAGGGGAACATCTGCCTATATGTTGCTGGCTATGATAGGGGAATATGCTCCTATATGTTGCTGGCTATGATAGGGGAATATCTGCCTATATGTTGCTGGCTATGATAGGGGAATATCTGCCTATATGTTGCTGGCTATGATAGGGGAATATCTGCCTATATGTTGCTGGCTATGATAGGGGAATATCTGCCTATATGTTGCTGGCTATAAAAGGGGAATATCTGCCTATATGTTGCTGGCTATGATAGGGGAACATCTGCCTATATGTTGCTGGCTATGAGAGGGGAATATCTGCCTATATGTTGCTGGCTATGATAGGGGAATATCTGCCTATATGTTGCTGGCTATGATAGGGGAACATCTGCCTATATGTTGCTGGCTATGATAGGGGAATATCTGCCTATATGTTGCTGGCTATGATAGGGGAATATCTCTCCTTGGGTAGAGCACAGTATAGGCTATGGATGTAGCAGAGTTCACCTTGACTGTGATGTTAGGACTTTTTGTGTGATCTGCGGTTTTCTCAAGACTTAAGTCATTGAAACCTATGGAGTTGAGAGAACTTTCTGTGCTGTGTTATCCGTCAAGTTTAGTTTTGCTACTTCTGTAGGTTGTAATTTATGGGTCGGTGTCTTGTTTCTTCCCTGGTAGACACTGGAGTTGACTGAGCTGCAGTCAGTCGTGTGTACTTGCTGAGGGCAGAGTTGTAAAGGAGGAGGGAATGGGCTAAGCCTCCCTAATGTCTCTGGTTTTGTACTGCCTGACATTGCCTTTAGAAAGAACACGTGTCTTTCACACCTACAATTGTGGTATGGCACTGCTGAAACTTGACTCTTAGTCAAGTCAGAGCCTCCCAGTTTTAATGCACACAAATTGCTGGCACTAATATGCTTTCTGCTCTGCTTTCTGTGTGTTCCCTATTCTGACAGGCAAAAAATGACATCAAATAATAAGAAATATAAAAAGTACAATAGACATGCAGGAGAGCTAATGTGATCCGCTATGGCAGAGCTGAAATCTTAAGGATGTTTGCTGTATATAATTTGACATAGGACTGCTATACAGGGCTATCTTTTCCATTGGGCACATTGGGCGGTTGCCTGGGGGCCCCACAATTATAGGGGCCCCAGGTGGTTTATATGTGTCCCAGGAAAAGAAGAAACATACCCTGGATCTCTTGGTTGGCTTTGCTTGTGTGTTTTTGGGATGTGCAAACAGTTAAGAACCATGGTGGAGAAGGGAACCAAAGGCTTCCTGCTCTGCCAAATAGTCTTGTAGGCTGCAGGCTGCCAGTGTCCAGACATAAGTTACATGATAACATGGGTGTGCTTGGGGGGGCGCAAGGTATGGCCCAGTGTGATGTCATGTATTTCGGCAGGGTCCACTGCAGTGCTCTGTCCAGGGACCCATAATTCTGTTAAGAGGGCTTTGTTGCTATAACCCTGAGGAATTACTCTGAAAACTGGACCTAGATGCCATATTCAGCTCTGCTACACAGGCACCAAGCCAAGATCTGCTCCCTGGTAGAAACTCTTACTGGGTAGGAGGTCCACAGATTTGTCCTGTCAACATTAACAAAAAAAAAAAGTGTCATCTCTCTCTGGTAATCCCCTCAGGGAGAAACTCTTTATTTGATGTGTGATTAATGGCAGAGGTGACATGAATAGAGGGACACTCAGAGCTGTCACCTAGTTGTAAAGCTATTATGTAAAGTCAACAGTGACACCTATGTTGTAGGAAAGGATCAAGTGATCTACAGTGCTAAGGTGATCGAGTGATTTATACTAATGGAAAGGCCAGATGCGGCTCTGCAATCATGTGGCTCAGATTTAGCTATTATACTAATAAATCATGCCATTCCGATAGCTGTAGTTAAACTATTAGGGTAGGTGCACACAGCGCTTTTCAATACGTATTTCAATCTGAAAAATGCTGCATAAAATGTATCCAAAGTGTGCTATGTGTTTTTGGATAGGTTTTCTGTGCAGCAGATATGCACCCTATAGTTGTAAATAAAGTGTCTGATGTGTAAAACGGATCAAGAATTGACATGTCAATCCTTTGATCAGATCCGTTTAATTCATCCAAGAGACGCATGTAAAACATGTATCGTCATTCAGACAGTGAAATCAATGTGAATCCCACTTTTTGATACGTGTTTGGGTCGAAAAACAGACCCAAACATATCTAAAAAACACCATGTGAACATCCCTTTAAAGCACTGTTTTAGGGTACACCTTAGTCTTAATTTAGGAATATGTAGATGTAGCAAAGCTAAACTTGACAGATACCGCACCACAATAACAGCACAGGAAGTTATCTCAACTTTTTGCAATATGGAAAGCGGTGATATCATGCTCAAGTTAAACTTTGCTGCATCCCTAGCAGAGGCCAGGTTGGTCAAGTATGTAATAATCTAAATACAGATAGAGCCATGCTAAACTTGACAGATACCGCACCACAATAACAGCACATGATGCTATCGCAACTTTTTGCAATATGGAAAGCGGTGATATCATGCTCAAGTTAAACTGTGCTGCATCCCTACAGAGGCCAAGTTGGTCAAGAATGTAATAATCTATATACATCTGGAGCAATGCTAAACTTGACAGATAATGCACCATGATATCACGGCACAGGTTATTGTCTCAACTGTTCCAATGGTTTTCAATGGCATTTGTTTTGCGGTAAGAGCAGATAACACAGAACGGCACGATATCCCGGTCAAGTTAAAATCTACTACATCCCTAGCAGGAGCCAAGTTGGTAAAATATGTGACAATGTATGTACAGATGTAGCAGAGCTGAATTTGTTCTTTAACTCTTGAGTTCAAGTGACCTGACTCCAGTCTCCTGCATCAAATAATCCCCACCCTGCTACATCTGACATACTTCCTTTTTTTCACCCAAAACTATAGAGTGCTATATGTAAGACGCAGGGGTGCCAATAGGGCAGTACGGGCAGTACTCCCGTCAGGGGCCCTAATCAAAAAGGGGCCCATTGATATGTTATAAAATAGGAAGTAGTAATGGGTGGGGGCCACATTTGATTTGACTGTATGGAGTCCTGAAACGGTTAATAGATGACTGATGGCAGCCCTGGTAAGACGTGCCCACACCTACAACTGAGCTAAAGTTGTTTTCTATTGATAACATGTAGGCACTATGTATCATGTTGTTGACTAATACAGACATAGAAAATATCAATATTTATATAATTTATTGATAAATATAAAATATAGCAACTTATGTAGCTTCTAATGAAACCTAATGATATGGTTTCCATGTATTAATATTCTTGTATACATACAGGGGCGCCACCAGGGCAGTATTGGCAGTGCTCATGTCGGAGTCCTAATCATATTTGATAAAAAATGGGCCCAAAATTGAGAGTTATAATGGAGAGGGGACTTCTGCTGAAATGACTTCTGGCATCCTTGTATGTATGACAAGCATTGCATGATGCTGTCCCATATTCTGCCCTGTAAGGGAACGGTTAAATAAAAAGCATGTACAGTCATTAACTGTAGTATAGATGAAGATCTGCATTATCCCTCCTTACAACAAAACATCCTGCCCACTCTGAGAATTCATTGTAAAAGGATTAAAAGTTGAAATGCCTTTCATTCTATTATTTTTTTCATGTAATCTTGTGTGGCGCCTATGAGAGCTAATTTTTAAAAATATTCCTAATTACTCCGGCAACAAACAAAAACCCAATTTAAAATTTCAAGAAGAAAGAGGATATTCAGGTATTTGGGTTTGTAAACTAGCAGTATTATGTATATTTGTTAGCCTCTGACAAATGCCCAAATAGCATTAAAATCAACCATTCATCATATATGAATTTATGCAAAAAACCACTGTGTTTGTGGCCAAGACTTTTTTTTATATATTTTTTTCTACACACTGAGTTTTCACTTGCAAAAAAAAAAAAAAAAAGTTTATTTAAAAAGCCAAAAGCAAGAGTTTTCTTTACTGGTAAACATGAACATTATATGAACAGAAGTATTTGCAACTGGGACTTGGGCCAAAAAGACTAAATGTCAACAAATGTAGCCCAGGGGCTGACTGTGTGACAGGGCTACACTCTCTCCCCCTGTTGACATATAATATTAAAGCAATTTGCTCACC
Source organism: Phyllomedusa bahiana (assembly GCA_025379985.1). Taxonomy (NCBI): domain Eukaryota; kingdom Metazoa; phylum Chordata; class Amphibia; order Anura; family Hylidae; genus Phyllomedusa; species Phyllomedusa bahiana. The sequence continues at coordinate 11,063 of JAODAL010020969.1, read as the reverse complement.
CTGGAACACTGGCTGCACATAGACCTAGTGCACAGTGTCCCTCTGTGTCACCTCAGGGTGATTGTGGCTAATTAGAAGAGGTCCCTTGTGAAAAACAGAAATGTTGATGTGACTCCTGAAAACAAGCTTTTTGTAGCAACACTCTAGAAATTAAGGTAACCAGGCAAAGTCACTAGTGATTAGAAAACCATGCTTGAGGGAATTAATTGCTTTCTGACGGCACACTTACACTATGGGAGTCGGTGTCAGTCAAGACTTTCATCTGCTAGTCATGCCATGCAAGAAGTAGAGTTACAAACCTCACCTGGATATTCCACAAATGAATGTATGTGACTTATAATAATGCAAACGTAACATACATGCTGCAAAGTGACAATAACAGTTCACTATTATCACAACAGAGGCTTCTGAAACCTAGATATCAGTAGAGACTCCAGCAGTCATGCCAGAAGTAGATCTGCTGTCCTTATCTGACAAAATTGGATCCAGCTGAAGCTGACAATAAGTATGGTCCCCATTACAAGTCTAAGGCTATGTTCACACCAGAGCGGGACGACGGGTAGGCAGGGGTAGGCGATCGCCTAGGGCGCCTACCTCTGCCTATCCTTAAGGGGCGCAGGCAGGGCCCCGAACCTCGCCGGCTCCGGGCCCGCTGCCGGGGGCCCTGAAGCGCCGGCGGCCCTCTTGACCGCTTCTGCGGAGCAGAGAAGCGAGCGCTCCCTGCTCCGCAGACGTGTCGGACCCACTCACCGGAGGATCGCTGGAACCTCCGGTAAGCCGCAGGGCTGACAAGCGGGGCCGCCAGACAGAGGCGGGACGACGGGTAGGCAGAGGTAGGCGAATCGCCTAGGGCGCTTACCTCGGGCCTATCCTTAAGGGGCGCAGTCGAGGCCCCGAACCTCGCCGGGCTCCTGGCCGCTGCCGTGGGCCTGAAGCGCCGGCGGTCTCTTTGACCGCTTCTGCGGAGCAGAGAGCGAGCGCTCCCTGCTCCGCAGACAGTGTCAGACCCGCTCACCGGAGGCTCGCGGGAAAACCTCCGGTAAGCCGCAGGGCCGACACAGCGGGGCCGCCGGGTCCTCACAGCGTGAGGACCCGGCCGCGGTCCCGTGCGGCTCAGTGGCAGCTTTGGGCGATGAAGTGATGTCATCGCAACGTTTGCCCTCCCCTCGGGCGCACAGCGCGTCATAGGCCGTGCGCCCGAGGAGCTGCCGGAGGAGTGTCCGGCGCTGGAGGCGGGGCCCGAAGAGGAGCGGGCGCCCCTGCAGCAGGTAAGTATGAATGTTATTGTTTTTACTTGCCTGTAGCCCCTATATACCTGCCTGTAGCCCCTATACGCCTACCTGTAGCCCCTATATACCTGCCTGTAGCCCCTATATACCTGCCTGTAGCCCCTATATACCTGCCTGTAGCCCCTATACGCCTACCTCTAGCCCCTATATACCTGCCTGTAGACCCTATACGCCTACCTGTAGCCCCTATATACCTGCCTGTAGCACCTATATACCTGCCTGTAGCCCCTATACGCCTACCTGTAGCCCCTATATACCTGCCTGTAGCCCCTATATACCTGCTATAGCCCCTATACGCCTACCTGTAGCCCCTATATACCTGCCTGTAGCCCCTATATGCCTGCCTGTAGCCCCTATATACCTGCCTGTAGCCCCTATACGCCTACCTGTAGCCCCTATATACCTGCCTGTAGCCCCTATATACCTGCCTGTAGCCCCTATACGCCTACCTGTAGCCCCTATATGCCTACCTGTAGCCCCTATACCTGCCTGTAGCCCCTATACGCCTACCTGTAGCCCCTATATACCTGCCTGTAGCCCCTATATACCTGCCTGTAGCCCCTATACGCCTACCTGTAGCCCCTATATGCCTGCCTGTAGCCCCTATATACCTGCCTGTAGCCCCTATACGCCTACCTGTAGCCCCTATATACCTGCCTGTAGCCCCTATATACCTGCCTGTAGCCCCTATATGCCTACCTGTAGCCCCTATATACCTGCCTGTAGCCCCTATATACCTGCCTGTAGCCCCAAATACGCCTACCGGGTAGCCCTAATATACCGCCGCATAGCCCCCTTATATACCTGCCTGTGGCCCCTAAAAACCTGCCTGTAGCCCCCATACGCCTGCCTGTAGCCCTATACGCCTGCCTGTAGCCCCTATTACGCCTCCCTTTAAGCCCCTAAAATACCTGCCTGTAGCCCCTATATTCCTGCCTGTAGCCCCTAAAACCCCCGCTGAAAAGCCCCCATACGCCTGCCTGTAGCCCCTATACACCTGCCTGTAGCCCCTATACGCCTACCTGTAGCCCCTATATACCTGCCTGTAGCCCCTATACGCCTACCTGTAGCCCCTATATACCTGCCTGTAGCCCCTATATACCTGCCTGTAGCCCCCATACGCCTGCCTGTAGCCCCCATACGCCTGCCTGTGGCCCCTATATACCTGCCTGTAGCCCCCATACGCCTGCCTGTAGCCGCTATATACCTGCCTATAGCCCCCATATGCCTGCCTGTGGCCCCATACGCCTGCCTGTGGCCCCCATACGCCTGCCTGTGGCCCCATACGCCTGCCTGTGGCCCCCATTTGCCTGCCTGTGGCCCCCATTCGCCTGCCTGTGGCCCCCATTCGCCTGCCTGTGGCCCCATTATGCCTGCCCCTTGGGCCCCCCACATACGCCTGCCTGTGGCCCCTTATACGCCCCTGCTGTGGCCCCCATACGCCCTGCCTGTGGCCCCATAAGCCTGCCTGTGGCCCTCCATACGCCTGCCTATGGCCCCAAAACCGCCTGCTGTGGCCCCTTTTCCCCTGCGCTGTGGCCTTTATAACGCCTGCCTGTGGCCCCCCATACGCCTGCCTGGGGCCCCCAATAACGCGCCTGCCTGAGCCCCATATGCCTGCCTGTGGCCCCTAGGCTATATACATGCTGAGCCCCTATAGCTTATAAACCTGCCTGAGAGTGACCCTATATCTATATACCTGCCGGGAGTGCCCCTATATTTAAATATACCTACCTCCCCTAAGGGGACAATAATACATATACCTGCCTGACTGAGAGGGCATATCTAATACCTAACTGAGGGGAAACTTAAATACCTATAATTAAAGGAGTTGCTAGAAATGTGAGGATTCTAAGATATTTTGGTCCAAATCCTCAGGGACGGGGTCCTTTGGCCGGGGAGATATAAAGCATGAAGGTGTGAACCCTTAAATGGAGAAGAAAAAGGGGAACGTTGAACGACGCGGATCAGAAATGATGTCTCCTGTGAGTCACTAAATGTAACGTCAGTGTAATCACTTATATTTCTGCTGAGCGACTACATACAACTTGTACTTACCACTATCTGGTCACTGTATGGCGGTAATATATGTAATCAGAGGCTGTGTACAGCTGATAGTCACATGTGGGGGTCGCGTTTGGTCAGGGTCTGGCGGGATTTTTTTGACCCCTTAAGTAGTATTAGTTTTGGGTCTTGGTTTTTTTAGGAAGTGTTTTTAGTAACAATCATTCGTCCGGTAGATTTGCTCCATGTATCGGTGGATTATTCAGTGACTGTTATTTAGGGGTATTACACTGTCATATAGAGGGGAGCGATTTTGAAAACGCAAATTTGTCAGGGCTGATTTTTACTGTACAGTGACTGCTGAGGAGATGGACGGGATCTATGTGGAATATGCAGAAAATTAGTGACAGGACCTGGCGCAGTTTGGTTGAGAAGAATTTTAATGTGGGGGGGGGCATTTTTGGGGGAGTGACAGGGGGTGGGGAGGGGGGCGCCATTGGCTGTACTCGCCTAGAGCACCAAAATGCCTTGTCCCGGCCCTGGTTCACACGGCTTAATTTCGCGGTGTACTGCGCTCAATACAGGCCAAAATACGTCCCAATAATTACGGTAATATACATAGAGAACTATGGATTACGTCTCCTCTCCCCGCTCAGACAATACGCCGCGGGGGGAGATAAGTGACATGTCAATTATTCACGGCATATACGCGCCGGAGTAATGCATGTCCATGCCAACCCCCACATCCCCTGCCCTGCGGTTGCTACCAAAACACGGCGTAATTGTGGGGCGTAATAACGCCCCGTAATTAGCCGTGTGAACATAGCCTATTTGCACTTAATACGCGGCGAGATGCACGGCGTAATTACGGTAATCCATAGCTCTCATAGAGAACTATGGATTACGCCTCGCCCCCCCCCCCCCTCCCTGTGTACAATGCGACGACGTACGCGCGGGGGAATAAGGGGGACATGGCATTTACACGCCACAAAAGTAAGCATGTCTATGGGGAGGGCGGGCTCCGGCCCCCCCTTTTCTTCGGGGGAGTAACACGCTGATCACGGGACTCCCAAAATCACCCGGATTGGGCACGTACTTTACGCGCAGCAATTACGCCATGTGAACATCCTAAAGGCGTTCACACAGCGTTTTTGGATCCTTTTTTTGGATCCGAACATGGGAATCCAAAAACGTTGCGAAAATCAGATCAAAAACAGATCCGACAGTATCCAACATGCAGCGCGTGTTTTGGGATGCGTGTTGGATGCAGCAGGATCACACCTTATAGTTTCCAATTCTTGGAACGGGTCCAAAAGACGGATCCGAAAGCCACAGTGACACATGAATCGGTGATCACTCGTGTGAACGCTGATGCATGTTTCTTATAAAAAGCAATGTAAAATCACTTTTGCAATTTTTTTAGATACATGTTTGGGGCCCCCGTTTGGGGTCCACAACGACCCAAACACATATCAAAAAGCATATGTTACACGGAGTAAAACATGGCGTGTCAACAGACTGTAAGGAGCGTTTTTGATGCGTTTTTTGACGCGGTTTTTGAAACATTTTTTGTGCAGAAAGGCACAGAAATTAATACTGTACATTTCTGCACAAAAAATGCATCCAAAAAAGCATAAAAAAACGCCCCGTGTGAATGCCCCTAAGGTGTTTTTTCACACTTTGCGTTTTTTGTGCGTTTTTTTGCACAGAAATGTAAAGAATTAATTGCTGGGCCTTTCTGCACAAAAAGCGCATCCAGAAATGCATCAAACATGAAAGCACCCTAACATGGTTAATTAACCAAAGTCATAAGACAGCGTTCACATGCTGCATTTTTTAACTGCATAAATTCAAGCATTTTTTTTTTTTTTTTTTTTTTTTTTTTTTCAACCCACATTTCACCTGTACTCCAAGTTAGGTTTAATTACAAGACCACCTACGTTCAAAAACTGCATGCAATTTTCAGGTTGACTTCTCGCATCGCATTTCTGTTGAATGCAGGTGATTCTGTAATTCGCTTTCAAAACCACTTGTATTCAACAAAAAACGTGAGAATGCGCCAAAAAAAAAACGCATGTTTTTTTAAAAAAACCCCCAAAATTCAACTGAGCCTGCGAAAAACAAACACATGCAAGAAGCCAAAGCTCAAACCGGTCCCAAACACTGATGTGTATTCTGTCACATTCTTACTGTTACATCACTTCATAAACAGGAAAAAAGTGTTTTTGCCCTTTGGGACTAGGTCGATTCCCCAAAAATTAAAACCCCGAATTTTAAAAATATTTAATTTGAATGATGTCAATTAAAACCCAAAAACAAAAAACCGAAAAATCAGCTTCACAAATTGCCACAAATGGGCAAAATTGACCCCCTAACCCCCCTAAATAATTTTTTTTGGGAAAAAGTTAGGGTTCCTCATATTGTTTTTCATTTGGATGCTTACAATTTAGCATTTCCTCCTGCATTGCTTCCCCGCCTTTTTTTGCCATTTGGGCAAACATCCCGACATTATTAAGGGTTTTGGGTTCCAAAAACATTGCTTTTTTTTTTTTTTTTTTTTTTTTTTAAAAAAGCATAAAAAAATGTAAGAATAAAACAAAAATGCATAGTTATTAGAAACCCCCCAATTTTTGGTCAAATTACAAAAATGCATGCAAGTATTTTTGGTTTGCTTTTTTACTGCAGATGAAAAATAAACCAGAAATGCAACAGGGGATTGGGAGTCTAAAGTATGGTTCATCGTTACAAGTTAGGGCTTGTTCAACAGCTTTTTTTTCGCTCCATGTTAAAAACATTTTTTTTATCCGTCTTGGGACCAGAGCAGTGAGATTATAACTGCGGGCTATGGGGGAACACGTCGGCTTTCCCACATGAGAGATCATCCTGGGGTTTTTTTCCCTCCTCCCGTCGGCTGCTCTTTGAAAGAATTGATATGCAGTGAAAAATGCCGTGTAAAAACAAGCCTTAATTAACCATTTTTTTTTAAAATGACGCTAGTTGATCTTTTCTTACCTTTACATTATTCTCTTCATTATAGAAATAATGTTGCAACTCGGGATTTGGACATTGTCGAATGAGAACAAAATCCACAAAATTGGTTTTCAGGTATTGTCAAATTAGACCCAAATCAAAGCATTCAATTTGGGCCCAGCCCTTATTTGTTTTTTTGGCAAAATTGGCAAAAATGCATAAAATTTTATCCATGGACACCCCCAAAAGTGTGCTGCGTGTTTGGATGCTTTTCTGTGAGCAAAAACACACCCTATAGTGCCTGTGCATAAAATGGATCAGGAATTGAATGCTTTTAACGAACCCAAAAGATCATGTGAAACACATATCGTTGAACGCTGATGCTATTTTTTACATTGAAACAATTTAAATCACACTCCAAAATTATTGGATGCATGTTTTTTGGGTCCGTTTTTTGGGCCAAAAACAGGGATCCAAACACACATTAAAAAAAAAAAACCGGTGAAACCCCCCCTTAAAGGGTTTTTTTCCTCACTATAAAATTCATATCTTAATGGATGGGGGCCAGTAATTAATAAGCATTTTTTGCAATTGGTTTGCATTAGCTAATCACTTAGTATAGCAGAAAAGACTAATCTGTTCATCTAAGCTTTTTTCCGGCACGGGGGGGTTTTGGGCCAAGCCCCCTTTTCGTGATTGGCTGCATATACTATTCACCCCTGTTAAAAACCCAAGCCCCCCCAATGGAAACAAAACACCTGTGGGGGGTAAAATGGCTGCCTGCACTCTGTGCTTACCCCCCTTTGACTGTAAAAAAATTGTTTAGTGAAACTTTGCCCCAGCTTTTTATGCTGACTTGATTTCCCCTCTCTTAGTTCTTTTATGCGCCTCCCCCCTCAGCCCTATTTTTAAAGCATCTGGGAAAATTACTGGTCTCAGCTGCTAGTTTTTTCCCCTCTTTTCCCTATAAACATACCTTATACAGTCTTTTTTCCCATCACCAAATAAAACCAACCCTTATACAGTCTGCCCCCCCTCTCCCTCCTGCCGATAACAGAGGGGGGGGCAGCGTGCATTTTTTCAATTTTTTTTAATCTTTCAGGCTTATGTATAACTGCTTCACCAATGCGGGGTGTTTTTGCTTACAAGGAGCTTTTGCATCCTGAAGGGAGGTGAAAGAAACTGTTTTTGGCAGGAGGTCTGCAGAGCTGTCACATCTTCTCCTTCCACTGCTCCCCCACAGAAACGATGATGCCCCCCAGCTTCAGGAGGAAAGCCACGCCTACTGGGAGGAGGACCCACCCCCGGGTTTTTTAAGGTAAAAGATCAACAGCTCAAGTCTGTAAAGCCATGAGAAAACCCCCCGTAAGCATTCTCCCCGGTACCGCACATCCCCCGGGGGAGCAACATCGGTTTAAAATTTAAAGTGGGCTCACACTTTTTTTTCTTTTGTTGCATTTTTCAAATGTAAAAAAAGTAAAATAAAAGTAATTATAAAATTAATTTTATTTTTCATTGACCCAAAATTCCACCCTGGTCCTCAATCGAGATAGTTACAAAACACCCGATTAAAACACGTTTTTTTTTTTGGCATTATTTTTTTTTTCTTTTGTTAAATGTGTGTGTTTTTTTTAAAATGCCCTTTTGGACAAATTGAAAAAACACATGCGTTATCGCATGTAAAACAATGTGACCTTATGGTTCCCTTATGTTACTTCCATTTATGGAAACCGAAAATGATGTTTTTTGGGCTTTTTCCATCAAGTTTTTTAGCTTCATCTTTGGTTCCTAAAACATAGGGGAAACCAAAGTGATTTTAAGTGAAACAGATTTTCACACTGAAAGAGTCCCCCTGGGGAAGACCAGGAACGACATGAGGCTATCTTTTATACGGCTTATTCAGGCGTAATTTGGGAAAATGGATTTTGCCCGCAAATTTTTCGCCATGTTAAAATTTGGGTTTTTTTTTTTTTACTTTTTTTTCCCCACCACCGATTTCGGAGCGGGGGGGCATACGTAATTCCATAGTCCCCCTATGAGAATTTTGGGTTACCGTAATGACTGGGAAACGGTTTCAAACCGTATTGACGCAGTAGGGGCAAAAATTTCGGGGCTGGGAATCCGTCCCAAAAAAAAGCCCGTGGGGGAAAAAACCCCCCCCCTAAGCGGTAAAATAATCCTTATGTTCCCCGTTTATTATAAATTACTTTATTACGTATTTTTTCTGTGAGACCCCTTTTTTAGTTGCTCGCAGAAAATCCCCACTTGGTTTGACATTTTTTTCAACGAAATTGTGAAAAAAAAATTGGGTTTGGGATGTCCTAACCTGATTTTTCTTTTTTCTAACCCTTTTCCCAATCCTAACCATAACCTACCCCCCAATTTTTTGGAAATTTGGGTTCGGTTGAAACAAATGGAAAACCAAGTAGGGACCTCTGTGAGCAAATACAATTCAGGGGGGTTTTTTTTTTTCAGCAAAAAAGATGGTCCCCACCCAAAATAATGATTGTAAAAAATGAAACTTTCCACATTCATTCACTTGGGGCTCTAAAAAAAAATAGGCCCCCCTTTTACAAATAAAGGGACAATTTCAAAATCCAAAAACTTTTGTTCCATCCACCAAGTGATCTCCCAGTCTCAACACCAAACCCCTTCGCTCAAAACTTTTTATTACCTAGATGGTTTTTTTTTTAGACATAGGTACGCTTTTAAAAAAGAAAGGGCAACTCACAGATTTTTGGACTTTAAAAAATCCTTAACAACCCCCCCCACCCCGACTTTTTTACCGTCGAACATTTGGTCGTTTTTTGTCTGCAGCGATCTTTTTTTTTTTAAAGTCGCGCAGACATTGGAAACCTCCCCCTCCCTGGGGCTTTAACCCTTTGATTGCCACATTTTTTATCCCACGCAGCTCAATTTTAAAGGGGTTTTTTTTCCCCCTTTTGTCAGGTGATCGGGACACCCGGGACCCAACAGAGCCCCCCGGGAACGGCTGCCATCACCCGGGGACCTAGATAGCCCCAGGGCTGTCCTGTGAAAAAAGCCAGCGATCAGGGCAGACTTTTGACTAAACCTGATCATCCTGTGTCAAATGGGAAACAGATTATAATGTATTTTTATATATGAATCTTTTTACATTACCAAGGGGAAAAAAAAAAAGTAAAAAAAATTTTTTTTTTTTTTTCATTGGATTTTTTTAAAAAAAGTAAAAAACATAAAAAATGTAAAAAAAAAAATTTTAAAAAAAAAATAGATATTTTTAAAATAAAAAATTTTTTTGCATTTAAAAAAACCAAAACATATTGGTATCCACACGACCCTAATAACCCCGTAAAATTAATCAAACAATTTTTTTTTAATGTGAATGTGAAATGGTGCAAACTTTTTTTTTTTAAACAAAAACATTGAAAAAAAAAAGATTTTTTTTTTTTTTTAAATTCTAAAAATTTTTTTATAATGAATTTTTAAAAACTCCCCCCCTAAAATAAACAACTTGTCTCAAATAATACGAGGCCTCATACAAATGCGTCATTGAAAAAATAAAAAAGTTACAAATGTTGAAACGCAAGGGGCAAAAACAAAAAAAATGTTCTGGTCATTTAACTACTTTTTTTAGGTGTGCGGCTTAAGGGGGGTTTAAAGAAAATTTCACCAGATTTTTTCCAACTTTTAAAATGAAGTAGATTTAAAATAAGTGTGAATGGCTTGCAATTAGTGCAATGAAAGGATCCTATATGGGAGTAAAGTAGAAGTGGCAACCCGGGATATGGATTTTTAGATTAATTTTTTAATTTTCGTTAAAAGTGATTCTGTAACGGTAAACAAATCTATAAATTTAATGAATTGATGGGATTAAATCTAGACCTATAAAAAAATCTACAAAGGGGGTATTCTGGTTTAGAAGTACAAATTTCAAAAAGGGAAAAATTATTAAGAAATGTTTTTTTTTAGTTCATTACCAAATGATATGGGTTACTTCATTTATTTTTAAAAATAGTGTTTTGGGGTTATAATGACAAAGTTTAAATCGCACGGTTTTTATGTTGATCGGAATTTTCCCAATCACGCAAATTTAGGTAGAACGCGCATAAAATATACTTTCCCCCATTTTTTTGGTGTTCAGTCTTTTTGGCGGCCCAAGAAATCAGCTTAGAGCTTAGAGCAGGGTGAGCTGGGCGTGCGACGTTAGACTTATGTGTAAAAGGTTTTTCATTGGCTGGAAAAAAACACATGACCTCGTTTTTTTTAAAAGAACAGCCCTTCCTGTTCAGCACAAGTGGTCAGTGGTCTCATAAGCCAAAGGACAAAATGCTAGGTCTCTCCAAAATAAGCTCAGCAAACAGTTTTTTTTTTTTTTTTGTTCACACAGAAAAAATTGATTTTAGCTTGGAACATTAGAAAATAGGTAAATTTTGAGAATTTCATTTCTTAGTTAGGCTGAACCCTTTTAAAGAAGCCCCCTAGCGTGTACAGGGGGTGGGGTGGGGGGTTTGCGGACGAACAAGACGACAGGCAGGCTTTTTTAAAGGAGAGTGTATTTTGTGCAGCCCAGATGCTTTGAACCGCATTGAAATGGGCCTTTTTTTTTTTTTTTCCCGTTTTTTGGCCAGTTTTTTTTTTGGGATCACTGCAGGGGGTATTTCATAGATGCAAAAACCCCTTTTTTTTTATCCTACACAATTTTTTAATTAGGTTGTTTTCACTTTGGGCAGGCCCCTTTTTTTTTTCCAAAAGACCCATTGTACTTACATTAGGATACAGAAATTTGCTGTAATTTTCGTTGTAAATTTTTGGGAAAAT
>JAODAL010020968.1:0-68156 GCA_025379985.1 Phyllomedusa bahiana | reverse complement strand
AATTTTTGTCCCAAAATAACCCTGTGATCAGACCCTTACTGTTAGACAATTGTGATAGATGAGGCCCATAGGGCAGATTTTTTAATACTGTCTAAACTTAGACTAGAAAGTCTTAATTGGGTTTTTCAAGACATTTAAAAACCTCCCCACCCAAGAATTCTCCATTGTACCTTTCCATCACCTCTTAGTGTAGCCCTATATATGCTTCTGTAGGACCAGTCCTTTCTAGGGGTAGGTCTTCCTGTTTTCCTTTTTATGCGATTTCTCCTCCCCCCCCCCTTTTTTTTCTTTCTCATTATTATTTTTATTGTTGTTTTTCTCTGTTTGTTGTTGTTGTCGCTGTGTGTGTGTTTTTTCTGAAAAAAATGCAGTGCGTGAAGCCATGCTCGTGGTTGTAAAAATCCTTACTTGGCTGATGCTGTAACAGAATAGTGTGGTTTGCATTAGCGTTACTGCTGAGCCTGCCCTTCTATTCCAGCAAAAGCCTGATGAAGGGTTTTTACAACCTGAGATGTTGCATCATATAATGCACTGTGTATGATCCGCAGTCAGGGGCGTAGCTATAGGGCAGGGGTGTCAAACTGTGGCCCTCCAGCTCTTAGGAAACTACAACTCCCATCATGCATTTGTATAATCTATAACAGTGGGCATGATGGGAGTTGTAGTTTCCCAACAGCTGGAGGGCCGCAGTTTGACACGTGCTATAGGGGGTGCAGAGGTAGCAGTCGCTACCAGGCTCTGCAGCCTAAGGGGGCCCAAAAGTCCTTCTGCCACATAAGGAGATACCTCCTGCCACATAAGGAGCTGGGGGCCTATTTCACTTTTTGCACTAGGGCCACGGAGCTTCAAGTTACGCCTCAGACCACAGTCCCATGTGGATTTTATGTAGCTCACCTAATAGAGTCTATGTGACACACACTGAACTACCGGAGCGCTCTTCAATTGCTGTGTTCTGGATTAATCACTTTGTAATGAGACAGGTATTTAATGTCTTCATATACTTTGTGTTTCAATAGCGCACAGGAAAGCTTTCTGGTTTACATCCAGAGGCTGAAAACATTTACATCCTTAATGCTGCTTAGTGATATGAGGTTTTTTTTTAATTTTTACAATATATCCAGACCTGGCAATCTTCTGATATATTAGGGCAGATTTATTGATAATGACTTAAAAGGTTTGTCTGTTTTCTATAAAAATACTCAGCTCCTGGTGCCCCATTAAAAGAAAAAACAAAAACTATACTCGTCTTCCTCCGTCCCAGCATTGGCTGTCTCCAGTCTTCTGTTAACATTGCTCTTTTTCCGAACAAGGATGTCACTGCTGCAGTCGCTGATTGGCAGCAGTCACTGATTGGTTGCAGTCGCTGAATGGCTGCAGTCACTGATTGGTTGCAGTCGCTGAATGGCTGCAGTCGCTGATTGGTTGCAGTCGCTGAATGGCTGCAGTCGCTGATTGGCTACAGTCACCGCTGCAGTCGCTGATTGGCTGCAGTCGCTGATTGGCTGCAGTCACCGCTGCAGTCGCTGATTGGCAGCAGTCACTGATTGGTTGCAGTCACCACTGCAGTCGCTGATTGGCAGCAGTCACTGATTGGTTGCAGTCACCACTGCAGTCGCTGATTGGCAGCAGTCACTGATTGGTTGCAGTCGCTGAATGGCTGCAGTCGCTGATTGGCTACAGTCACCACTGCAGTCGCTGATTGGCTGCAGTCACCGCTGCAGTCGCTGATTGGCAGCAGTCTCTGATTGGTTGCAGTCGCTGAATGGCTGCAGTCGCTGATTGGCTACAGTCACCGCTGCAGTCGCTGATTGGCTGCAGTCGCTGATTGGCTGCAGTCACCGCTGCAGTCGCTGATTGGCAGCAGTCACCGATTGGCAGCAGTCACTGATTGGTAGCAGTTACTAATTGGCTGCCGTGCTAAAATTTAATTTCCTGACATCACTGTTCAGAAGTGAACAGCTCAGAACGGTGACACAAGCAGGAGAACATGACCTCTGTAGCCAATCAGTGGCTGCACTGGTGACATCCGAACATGAGGAATGTAAACAGAAGATTGGAAAGACCCAATGCTAAGACAGAAGAAGATGAGTATATTTTTTTCTTGTTTTTTTATGAGACACAAAGTTTAGTATTTATTTTTTGTAGGAACTGGACAACCCTTTTGAACAAGGCTAGCTTTGGCTTCTTACCATTTTTCATACTACCTTCTGGGCGGTATGTTTTAAACCGGTTTCATGCACCTAATCTGAGGTACACTTTTTTTTCAATATAAAATGTTTTTTAAAAAGTTTATGCTAATAGAAAACATTTAGGCCTCGTTCACACGGCTTATTTTGTCGCGGATTGGCACCGTACTCCGCGCCGGATTTGCGCTGCAGTACGGCGCCAATCCGTCGGAGTCATACGGTAATCCACTGCTCTCATAGAGAACAGTGGAATCTGTCGCTCCTCCCCGCTCGGCGAATCCGCCGGGCGGGGAGAAAGTGACATGCACATTATCCAGGCGCAATACGCGCCGTGGATAATGCAAGTCTATGGGGCCGGGGAGCGGCGCCCCCGCCGCGCTCCTGCCCTGCCCCCGCACCGCCCCTTATTCACGGCGGATTTGTGAGCCGGATTGCGCTCACAAATCCGTCGGGAATAAGTATGTGCCCATGTTTGTAAATATATACGTTTGTATCTGTCATAAAAATATAAATAAATCTACCCAATCAAATTGCAAGGAAAAATGGTTGGCAGCTCAAAGAGAAGCTAGTTAGCGTATGTTCACACGGCGCTTGTTAAATACGTATTTGGGTATTGGACCCCAAAATGTATTTGACCCCTTACCGACATTTGACGTACCCATACGTCATGGTCTCTATTGTATCAGTGATCTGAAGATCACTAATACAAATCCCCTCTGGGCAAAAGTGAAAAAAAGGTGAAAAAGTAAAAAAAAAAAAAAGACAAAAACAAAAAATAAAATAAAAACGCGTACCGCGCCCTTTTCCCTTTTACAAACAGCAATCACCCCAAAAAAGAGCAAAAATAAATAAAGTATGCATAATTGGTATCAGTGCGTGCATAACAACCTACCCTATAACTTTGTCATGTTAATTAACCCACACAGTGAACGCTGTAAAAAAAAAAAGCAGTCACAGAAGTGTGATTTTTGTTCATCCCGCAGCACAAAAAATGGAATAAAAAGCGACCAAAAACTTATATAAACGTCTAAGTGGTACCAAGTAAAACATCAGTTCATCCCGCAAAGAAAGCCCTTACACAGTTCTGTATACGGAAAATTTAAAAAGTTGTTATGGCTATCAGAAGATAACAATGTGTAAATATTGTTTTACACAATAAAAACACTTTTTTTTTCAAGCCCTTCAGCATAAAAAAAACTATATAAATTGGATATCCTCATAATCATATCAACCCAGGGAGTAAAACTAACTTGTCATGTATACTGCATGGTGAGCACCATTAAAAATAAAAATAAAAAACACTACTAGGATTGCAGTATTTTCTACACCCTGCCTTCCAAAAAATTGATTTAAAAGCCTTGTCCCCCCAAAATGATACCAATAAAAGCGTCAACTCATCCTGCAATAAACAAGCCCCTACACAGCTTTGTAGACAGAAAAATAAAAAAGTTATGGCTCTTAGACTGTGGAGATTCAAAAATGTGTTTTCCTTTTTTTTTTTATATAAAGAAATTTTATTATTTTTTCTGTTAAACATAAATAAACAAAAACAAAAATAAAGAGCCCCTAAGATATAATAATAAAATAAATATCTGGGCGTAATACAATAATTGCAAGCAGATATAATAAGTGCTTATACAGATTACAAATTAAAACATAATATAAACATAGTATAAACATAACCTAAAACATAAAACTGCCCCAACATAGAGAATAGGTATGAAACCCAAAATACAAAGTTATGATTTTATGATTTTGGCCTGAAGTGCAAATGAACCGGGTAGAATATCAGAAAGTTAACCGAAACACAGCCCTGAAGGTGTTTTCCTTTTTAAATAAAAGTCTTTTTATTGTGTAAAAGCAGTAAAACATAAAAAAAATTCAAATTGGGTATCTCTGTAATCGTATCGACCTGCTGAGTAAAGCTAGCATGTTATTCATACTGAATGGTGAACGCTGTAAACATTTTTAAAAACGTTACCAGGATTGCTGTGTTTTGTTCAAAACGCTTCACAAAAACCTTAATGAAAAGTGATCAAAGTGTCACATGCCCCCCCCATAATGGTATCAATAAAGATTTCAACTTATCCCACAAAAAACAAGGCCACAATCAGCTCCATATACAAAAAAGTTAAATAATTATGGCTATCAGAATATGACGACATAAAAAAAACCAATTGTTTATAAATGCTTTTTGTGTAAAAGTAATAAAACATAAAAAAAACTATATAAAATCTATATCATTGTAATTGTACTGACCCCCATAGTAAAGTTATGTAATTTATACCACACGGCGAACACTGTAAAAATGAACCCCAAAAAACAATGGCACAACTACATCTCCCTCCCCCCCCCCCCACTTTTATAGCCCAATGCTAAAAAAAAAACCAATGGAACACCTTTGGGGCCGGTTCACACGGCTTATTCAAGCCGTAATTGCGGGACGGATTTCGCCCGCAATTACGGCTTGTATAAGGGGCGGGGGCGGTAGCTCACCGGCCCCATAGACATGCAATATCCACGGCACGTATTCACCGAGTGGGGAGGAGAGACGGAATCCATAGTTCTCTATGAGAACTGTGGATTACCGTAATGGCTGGGACGGATTCCAGCTGTATTGCAGCGCAGTACGGCGCGCAATATGGATGTGAATCCGTGCCCAAAATAAAGCATGTGAACGGCCCTTTACACCTACAATGCACAATACATCCCTAGATGAGATCGCTGAGGGGTGTTGAATCTAAAATGGGACGACTTCTGGAAGGCTTGACCTGTTCTGGAACTTTAGGGGCTTTGCAAATGTGACATGGCACCCACCAAAATCTGTGTTCCAAAAACCAAATAGCCCTTCCTTCCCTTGTATGCCCGGCCATGCGCCCAAACAGCAGTTTACACCCACATATAGGGTATTGCCAAACTTGGAAGAAATTGTGTAACAAACTTTGGGGGTCTTTTTGTAAAAATGAAACCTTTTCAGCTAAAATTGCAGATTGTTGTAAAAAATTTTTTTTTCCATTTTCAGAGCCTAACGCTAAAAAAATTTGTGAAACACCTGTGGGGTCGATATACTCACTACAACCCTGGATAAATTCCTTAAGGGGTATGATTTACAATATGTGGTCTTTTTAGGGGTGTTTATTAAATTTTAGCACCTTAGGATGTCTGTAAACCAGGACTGGCACCTAAATAAAATCTTATTGAAAATGAGACCCCAGAGTCCGGTAGATGCTCCTCCTATTCTGGGGCTTGTGGTTCAGCCAAACAGCACACTAGGGCCATAGATGGGATATCTTTATAAACGTCAGAATCTGGGGAATCGATATCGAGTTGTATTTCCCTGGTCATATCTACCATGTTTCAGTGAATAATGGATACAAATGTAAAATCTGCAAAAAGAAGGGAAATTTAGAAATTTCACCTCCACTTTGCTTTAATTTGTGAAATATCTAATGGGTTAACAAACTTACTAAATAATGTTTTAAATACATTAAGGGGTTTAGTTTCTTTGAAGGCATCATTTATGGGGTTATCTAATATACAGGCCCCTCACAGCCACGTCAAAACTGGACTGGTCCCTAAAAATATCTTTTTTGCAAATTTTCTTGAAAATGTGAAAAATTACTACTAAATTTCGAAGCCCCCTAATGTCGTAAAAAAAAGACATTTAAAAAATGCCAACCTACAGTGGACATATGGTAGATGCTAGTTATAAGCTATTTTGAGTGGAATAACTATTTGCCTTACAGACAGAAATTTTTGAGCTTTAAAAATGGCAAATTTTTCCAAATTTTCAGGATATTTTGATATTTTTCACACATAAAAAAGGATTGTATGGACCGAAATTTCTTACTAACTTAAAGCACAATGTGTCACGAGAAAACAATCTCTGAATCACGTGGCTAGGTAAAAGTATCAAGTATTGACATGTCAATTCTTGAACCGTTTAACATATTAAAAAGGTAATATAAACTATAGGGATACATTTCTGCAGCCCAGAAAACGTATCCAAATGTGTACTATACTTTGTAGTACGTTTTTGCATGCGTTTGAGACAATACAAAAACGTATCCAAGACGCCGTCTGCACATACCCTTAGAAAAAAAAAGAAAAAGAAAAAAGGAATGACGAAAATATGCTGAAAACAGTGTATGTTTGGGATGTGCTTAGTTTACACTTTATAGCATACACGTTTTGCAGCATGGTCAAATGTGATGTGAACTGAGCCCACCTGCCGTACGATATTAGTAAATCTGACACATTTTTCTACTGAACAAAAATAAATTCCAATTTGTAGATGCCTTTGAAAAGTGTCCAGATTGGCGCAAAAAGTGTTTAAGGGTATATTCACACAGAATTCTATGCTCATTTATGTATTTTGCATTGAAATGCAGCCAAATAAGCTTCAAACAATGTTCTATGCAGCCCTTATTAATTACAATGTAAAATATTCGCCGTCATTCACACAATGCGTGTTTTACAAGCGTATCTGCACCGTTTATTTTGACATGGGGAAATTAAAGTGTCTTGTCAATTCTTGAGGCGTTTACACAAGTGAAATCCAAATTGAAGCAATAGTGAAACGTATCCAGCAAGTAAATGCCTCAAATTACGCTCCCCTACAAAATACACATCAAAATACACCTCTAATCAGATGTATTTTAAAGCATAATTTGAAGCATAAAATTACACTTTAAAATTACATCATGTGAACATACACAGATTATAAAGGTGACGATTGGCATTTATTTCACATTTTGGGCACATTGCAGGCCAGAATTCTGGAGCCGCAGTAAATTTTTCCCGATGTGCAAACCTTCCCAGTTTCCGTTATAGAGCTTTGAGCTGCTGTATTGGTTCACAGTTACAGACACTGAATACATTGTAGTATAAAATAATGTTTTCATCCTGAAGAATCGAAACACAATGGGCGACATTTATGATACTTGACGCCAGTTCTAAATATAGAGGAGTGTGAGATAAGTCAGTATGTATGAAAGAGTGTTATGCGGCAAACTTTGTATTAGCCATGGTATGGATTTGTATGGCAGTTTTGCGCTAAACTTTGGCGTATTCTTTGCGCATTTTTGGTGCATTCAAAGGTGTCGTGTCTATTGCAGACTGCGCCATGTTTTGGTACAACTACTCATACATCTGTCTACAACAGTTTTTTTGGAACAAAGTACGCCAGAGAGTTGGCACAGCCCCATTCAAACATGTCGCCCAAAGTGTGTAACAAGGAAGCGTAACAGTTAGGCCTCGTTCACACGGCTTATTTCGCCGCGGATTTGCCGACGGATTGACGATCGTCAATCCGTCGGCAAATCAGTCAGAAATAAGTAACAGCCTATTTTCTATTGATTTCAAAAAAAAATTTACGGCTCATCGTTCACACGACGCGTATTTCCGTGCCGGATTGCCGCCGCGGATTGATGACGGCAATCCGGACGGAAAAACAATGTGCATGTCAATTATTTACTTACGGATTCACCACCTTCAATGATTGGAGATGGTGAATCCGTCGGGAAATCAGTTACAAATACGTGCCACACTTAGTGGCACTTATTTGCAACTGATTTTCAACTGATTTCAGAACGTATTTACGATCGGCAATCCGATGTAAATACGTTCTGAAATAAGCCGTGTGAACATAACCTTAATTATCAAATGAGCTAATCACCTCCAGATAAGGCATGTTGTCTTTTCTTTTTTTTTATTTAAATGGCCATAATTGAAAGTTGTAAGGGTACACACAGCAAATGTCAAAATACTTATAGGAGTCTGAATCCTAAAACCACATTGTCCGACAAGTATTTTGATACGGTTTTCAATGTGGATTTTAGGTCCCTTTTTTGCCACCGGATTTACAGTCAGAAAACGAGTGCCATTCATCTCTATGGGGTGTTTTACGTGAATGCGACATAAAAATGTTTGTGGCATGATTTTTTACCTAAAATACAATGGATTATTGAACATGTTCCAGGTTATTTGCACAAAAAGTGTAGACTACAGCTTGGATTTTTAAATGAGGTCTATGGGGATAGTTTACAGTCAGTTTTTGATGGATTTGAGAATGCTTGCCATGTAGACGGACCATAATATTGTGCAGGTATTCATAAATGTCGATGACCGCTATGAATTACCGTTAGTAGACACACATGTGGCCAGCTCACCTGTGAATATATGTAGTGGTGGTGCACGGAGAAAGACAGCGGGCAGGCTGCCAATGAACAAAGTTCCAAAACGAAGGTATCCAGCACCAGTAGATAAAATCCAGATTTATTAAAGATCCATTAAAAAGTAATAAACAGTTTCATAGGCAACCAAAACTGATGCGTTTCGGGGCACACTCCCTTATTCGTATGCTTCGAATAAGGGAGTGTGTTCCGAAACGCGTCAGTTTTGGTTGCCTATGCCATGGTTCACTGTTTTGGAACTATGAATTACCGTATTTGAGGGGCTTACCTTACAGTGCAATTACATGGCAAAATACACCCCCCAAATATATGTTTGAACATACCCTAACACTTTTTCAGGCTTGGTTAGCCTACTCATTTTTTTTGCCTTTATGTAACAGTATCAGTGTAACCAAAGGCTTGAATTTTATGTAGTCTATACACCAGAATTTTAGTTGTTTCTTTTACAATTTTAGGGAATATAGTGAAAATAAAAATCTGTTTTCAGCTTTTTTTTTTTTTTTTATTGCACTAATCTAAAAAGCAAACAGATGAAAATATGAAGTTTCATGGTGTAACAATGGCGTGACTGACGCTAACCTAAACCACCAAGTGTTTTCTACCATGAACGATCGATGTCTTAAATTATTTGGCCACAATAAATAATACAAGTTATTATATAAGTATCACATATATGTGTCGATAAGTTAAAGCATAATGTCACAGAATAAGGCGAATTGCAACTATAATATAAAATCTAACTTTTAATATTATTGCATTAAAAAGTAGACACGTTCCACTTACATTACTATTACCCTAACAAAAAATCCCTACCTAAACAGAGATATCCCCCTGAAAAGGCGATATTATAGGTGAAAAGGTGAAAATTTTTGGATAGCATAGTGCGTATTTTTTTTAAAAAAATACACTCATACAGGGCTTTAGATATTTTTTGGTTAAAGGGGCATTTTGATTTCAGTAAATATAGCTCATCTATGAAACGAAGAAATGTTATATAATTTTCTAATTTACTATCTGTATGGTTTTCAAGAACGCTTCTTGCAGTCATTGTATGCTCTCTTTCACTGTTTGTTTCCAGAACGTAAAAACCTGCCTTGTCCTGTGAAGAGCACATGACAAGTTATTATTAGGGTGCTTCCAGACGGCATAGACTATACTGGTCAGTTTCTGTCTTAAGAATCCAGACGGTATTTTGTTGTCTTTTTGATGGTTTTGGGGCAGAGGTCCCCAACTCCAGTCCTCAGGACCCACCAACAGGTCATGTTTTCTGGCTCTCCTTAGCATTGCACAGGGGATTATTGTCCATGCATTCTGTGGGAGATCCTGACACAGGTGATTTAATTATGGTCAGTGCATTCTGTCGGAGATCCTGAAAACATGACCTGTTGGTGGGGCGTGAGGACTGGAGTTGGGGAACACTGTTTTGGGGGACAGTTCTGTCTGTGGTTTGCGAATTTGCCTGTCCCCCTGTCAGCCACTGAAAAGGCACACCTCACGCCAGAAAACCGGGTGGAAGATTGAGCATGTGGCGAATTTTTCACAATGCCGGCGGTGTAAAACTCCGTCTGGTTTAAAATCTGTTCAGTGTAGGCTACTGGGTGGATTTTCTATCAAAGTCTATGGGGATAGTTTACAGTCGAGTTTCAGATGGTTTTTGGATTTGAAAACCGCCTGAAAATCCATCTGAAAACCTTGCCGTGTGGACGTACCATTAGGCTGCATTCACATGGTGGGGTTTTCCTATGGAAATATCCACTGCAGATTTTTAATTTTGTGTAGGATATTTTGCTGCAGATCCTTTTTTTTTTATAATCAAGTTTTTTATTTGAGAGAGAAAGACATTACATAGTAATTGTAAACAGTTGAGGTCAACAGAAATCATAGTTACAATGCTCAGATTTTACACGACATATACACATGACTTATTGGGCAACCAATGTCTCTCCTTCTCATTTTCTCCCTTTTTCCACCCCCAACCCTTCCCCCCCTTCCCTTAACGCCCACCCCATAAACAGTCCCCAATATTGTACCATTCCCCTCCTCCTCAACCTCCCACGTCCAGGTTCCCCAGAGAGCCTTTTAATCTTTCCATCAAATAATATTCTGTATATTTGAACGGGTCCAGAATTGCTTTTATCTCAGTTGGTGTGTATTGAGTTGAAATAAACTGTTTCCATTTTTTTAGGAAACCTTTTGCATCCCTGTCTTTGTTCCTCTCCACTTCTAGCTGCTCCATGTAAAGCGCCTGTTTCAGACAATCCCTGAGTTCTGAGATCTCAGGAACTTCCGGAACCAGCCAGTGTCGCAGCAGACACTTCTTGGCTGCTAAGAGAGTGTAATGAACACCCTTCTGCGTTACCACTGCTCCTTCTGCATTTTCCTTGTCTGTTTCTCTAATGATGAAGTGAAACAGAAACCCCTGTGGATTGAAGATAAGAGAAATATTCCAGGTATCCTTCACAAATTGGTTTACTTGTTGCCAAAACCCCTGAACACCCTCACATTCCCATATGCAATGGTAGAGGTTAGCCTTATCTTTCCCACACTTTGGACAGGCCTGTAAGTACCCTGTGGTCTCCGAACCATGGGGGATATTGAATGCATAAATGGAATTATGTATCAATCTAAATAAAATTTCCCTCCACTGTTCGTTTACCACCGCTTGGCGAACCAGTGTCAGACCCTTCAGGATTTTTTGGTTTATGTCAGTATCTGCTAGAAGCGACTCCCATCTCTTGAAAAGAGCTTCCTCTTCCCCTTCCGTATCCTTGTTGCGTAGCTTGGAGTAGTTTTTGGAGAGAATCCCCTTGCTAACCCCCCGCTTACACAACTCTAGGAATTCCTTCGTTTCCCCCAAGGATTGGATATGTGTCACATTGGATCTACAAAAGCTTTCTATCTGTTTATATTGAAAAACGTGGCTGGGCCCCAACCCAAATTTCTCCTGCAGCTCCCCCCACTTTAAGAGAGAGCCCGAGGAAGGCGCTAGTATGTCTCCCAGGTTATGGATCCCTTTTTGCTTCCATCCGGCAAAGAGCTTGCTCTCCCTCCCTGCTCTAAAGTTAGGCGACGTCCATAACGGAAATGCTTGTGAAATGTACATAGGTCTTTTGAACATTTTTCTAACATGGCGCCACGTCGCCATTGTATCTCTCAGGACCAAGCTTTGCTTGACCTCAGCCGGTTGTAGTTTCACTGGAAGGTGCAGTAGAGTGACTAAGGTGTAAGGGCAGGCCAATTGGGATTCCAATATGGTATTGGAGAACGAGTTTGAGTTCTCTAGCCAATCCTGTACATGTCTCCACATCGCTGCTAGGTTGTACAGTCTGATATTTGGAAGTTGGGCGCCTCCCTGTAGTTTACCCATCGTAAGTTTTTTGTAACTAATCCTGGGACGTTTTCCCTTCCATATAAACCTAGTAAAAGCAGACCGAAGTCTTTTCACATCAGAGTGCCGTAGTAATAGTGGGATATTCTGTAGGGGGTACAACAGTCTAGCGAAGCTGACCATCTTGATTAATTGCACTCTCCCCATTATGGATAACGGTAGATCCTGCCACCTCTCCAGCTCCGCCTCTATCTTGCTTATCAGGGGGGGGTAATTAAGTTGATATGTGAGCGACCCCTTAGATCCTAACTTAATTCCCAAGTACGTTAGTGTATTAACTACTTCCACCCCTTGCAGTTTCTTTGGCAACGACCTCTGATTTCCCAAAGGTAACAGTTGACATTTAGATCTGTTTATTCTAAATCCTGAAAATTCCCCAAAAAAGTTGAGGATCTCCAGGACCCCCTCCAGATGATGAATGGGATCCCCTAAAAAGAGAAGCATGTCATCGGCAAAGCACGTGATTTTTACCTCCTGCGACCCTACTCCTATGCCCTTGAAAGCATCCGATTTTAGCAAATGTAAGGCTAGTGGTTCCAGGGCTATATTGAATAGCATAGGCGACAGTGGGCATCCTTGTCTGGTGCCCTTTTGGAGTCGGATTGGGGCCGATATGAAACCAGGGGTGTGTACTCTCGCCTGTGGTGTTCTATACATGGCGGCCAAAAAATTCCTGAATTCCCCTATGATGCCCATCTTATCCAGAACTGCGTTCAGCCACTGCCAGTTGACGTTGTCGAAGGCCTTCTCGGCGTCTATCCCTAATAAGGCCTGCAACCCACATCCCTGAGCACTCCTTTCCACCGCATCCTGCACTGCGAAGACTGCCCGAATGTTCTTAACTGATGACCTCCCCTTTATAAATCCCAGCTGGTGCATCCCAATCAAGTTGGGCATCAGCCCCGCGAGTCTATTGGCCATCACCTTTGAGATGATCTTCACGTCCTGATTAATTAGTGAAATGGGTCGATACGACTCTGGGCACAGAGGATCTTTCCCTTTCTTGTGAAGGACCTTTATATAGGCCGTGTCTCCTGACGGTAACATGACCTGTTTTTGTAGAATTTCCTCTGATACCCTGAGGAGAGCGGGTGTTACTTCCTTAACAAGTATTTTGTAAAAATCCCCAGATAGACCATCTGGTCCTGGTGCCTTTGCCGGTGGGATGCCTTTGATTACCTCCTCTATTTCTTCCTCCCTAATGCTGGCATTCAGCCTCCCTCTGTCCTCTGCAGATATAGCATTAAGTTGAATATTTTTGAGAAACTCTTTCCCTTTGGAGTCATCACAGGGCCTCTGGGTATAAAGGTTCTCGTAGTATCTGGCCAGTATGGAGTTAATCTGTCTGGGATCCTTCGCTAAGATACCTGCTTCATCTTTGAGACATAGTATCCCTGACGATCCCCTCCTATTCCTGACCAGGTTGGCCAATAATCGACCAGATTTGTTGCCAAATCTAAATAAAGACGCTTTCAGCCTGTCTCCCAAGAGGTTCTCCAGCCTTTTTTGTTGCGTCTCAAATTGGTCTTTCGCTGCTACCCACTTGTCTTTATTGTCCTTACTAGGGTGGTCTAGGAAAGTAGTGTACGCTCCTCTAAGCTGAATCGTCGCTCTATCAAATTTCTCTCTAAGGGCTTTCTTTTTGGCCGCCATGTATGACATTATTCTCCCCCTTATCACCGCTTTGCCTGCATCCCAAAACAGCCCTGGTGTCCCCGTGTGGCTTAAATTGTCCCTAGTGTACTCCTCCCACCATCTTTTCAGCAGCGCCCTAAAGTGGTCATCTGCTCCCAGTGACCCCGGGAACCGCCACAGAATGTCCGAACCCTTAGGATGTAGATCCTGTAGATTAAGCACCACCGGAGAGTGATCGGAAATTACTAAGTCTCCAATTTCAACGGATTCCACCCTTCCCAACAATGATGCGTTCGACAGAAAGTAGTCCAATCTAGACCAAGACAAATGGGCGTGCGAAAAGTGGGTGAACTGCCTCTCCTCAGGATTGAAATGTCTCCATACGTCCGTTAGGCCGGCATTGTCACAAAGTGCGCTGACCAAGCTCTGCCCCTGCCCCCCCCTACTCTCCCGCTTATTAGTACGCTTTCTATCCTCCGATTCCTCCATAACACAATTGAAATCCCCACCAATCAGAACATTACTACCACTTTCCTGTAGGATGGAAGTCCCTAAACGGCGGAAAAATTGCTTATCAGGTGTGTTCGGGGCATACACATTCCAAAGAACCAACTTCCCCGCTGGCGTCTCCAAATGAACCTTATGTAATCGCCCTTCTGTGTCTGCCTCTTGGTTTGTTATTTTACAAGTGGTATTCCTATTAATGAGTAGCACCACCCCCGCCTTCCCCTGTACAGCCGCTGAACCGTGGACCTCCCCCACCCAAGATTTTCTAAGACGGAAGAAGTCCCGCTCAGTGAGATGGGATTCCTGGAGCAAGACCACGTCCGGCTTCATCTTTTTAAGATACCGTAGGACCATCATCCTTTTGTGGGGGGAACGAAGCCCCTTGATGTTCCATGTGATTATTCTCATTCTACTCTCTGACCTGATCTAGGCTAATTGGCACCTCAGACACCCTTTGAATGGTACAATACCCTCCCTATCCCAACCCTGAGCCCCCTGAACCAAGAAAAAAAAGAACGATCAATTCGTAACCTCCTATACCCACACCTTTTTCCTTTCTATTACGCACAGACTTCTCTTTTTTCGTGCATATTATTGGAGGCGAAAAAGTCTTCCTCCTAATTAAATCCTAGATCTCCACTCACTCTCTCCTCCCCTCCCGCCTCTGAGATCAATCACTTGTTTACCCCGCTCTCCCTCAGAACAGTTTGCTTGCAACCTTATAAGCATATTCACATAATATTACATGACTGTAAAATGACAAGAATCCTCCTCCCCTCCATTCTCCTCCCTGCCCCCCAAAAAGATAATGGTGAGGCTGGGTGCAGAGAAGGGAATTTTTCTCAAATAAACAAATAAACCGGTCCTAGGACCGAGAACCTGAACACAGTCAGCGTTTTCTTGGGGTCCGGTATTGTCCACGATGTTGACGGGAGTCTTCCTGTTCCTGGATGACTTTGGTTCTACCGACTTGACGTTGACTCCTCCGTTCTTTTTCTCTTTCCAGCCTCTTTTCTTCCTCCTGCCTGTCAGTGATTCTCCCTTGAGTCATAGATTCTAGAAAGTCCTCTGCCTCCTCCACAGACTGGCACAGTATAGGCGGCCCTTTCTCTGGGAAGATTTTGAGGGTCGCTGGAAACTGAAGTGAGAATCGGACTTGTTTCTTTACCAGTGACGTGCAAACAGTAGAAAACAGTTTTCTCTTCCTTGCTACTTCGATGGAATAGTCCGCAAACATTAGGAGTTTGTCTCCTTTGAATATCAGGGGTGTTTTGTGTGTGCGGTATGCTTGTAGAAGCTGTGTTTTTTCTGAGTAGTCCAGATATTTTACGATGACTGGCCTAGGTCTTTGCTCTTGGCCCCCATTAGATGCAGGTCTTGGTGGACCTATTCTGTGGGCCCGTTCGACCTTCAGGGGTTCCTCCAAGCCCAGAGCAAGCGGGATATGTTTTGCACAGATATCTTGGAGATTTTTCGGTGGAATTGACTCGTTGAGACCAATGATCCTCAAATTATTCCTCCTTGAGCGGTTCTCAAGGTCCTCGACCTTTTCTTGTAGATACTCCGTTCTTTTTATCAATCTCTCTATGTTGTTTCTAGCACCCATCATGTCATCTTCCGTTACCTCCACACGCTCTTCCAAGTCTACTAGCCGGCTGGAGTGATTTTTCAGTTCCCCTTGCAAGTCTGAGACTGCTGCCGTCACTGCTGCTTTCACTGATGCGGCAATGGTGGTTTCAAATGAGGCCAGTATGTCCGGGGCAAGCAGCTTGGCGACTGCAATAGCCATGGTCTTGCATGACACATTCAGGCCTGGAATGTTCTCTTCCAGCTCCCTGTCTGCAGGAGTTAACCCCTGTGGCGCCGGGCCCTGATCAGAAACCGCTGATGGAGCTGGCTGCTTTTCTACATTAGTGTGCTGTGCTGGGGCTGGAGTACTCACTGTAAGTACCTCCATGCTGCTGCTGTCGCTGTCATATGTAGCCTCTGCGTCCTCCATGTCTGCCAATATTGCTGCCGCTTGTTGTTGTCCGCGCCCACTCCTCGTGGAGCGCGGAGGATCCGGCGCCATTTTTGAGGCAGAGCGGGGTCCCGGGCTGTCCGGGTAGATTAGGCTGCCTGAGCTTCCCGCTGCGCTGTGAGAGGCGCGTCTCAGGAACCGGAGCGCGTCTATTGTCCGTGGCACTGAAAAGTGCCGTTACAAGTGCTGGTTTGTAGCGGGTAAGCCCGTTAATAGGCGAGTGGGACCGGAGCTCCTACACTCTGCTGCCGGCCATGCACGCGCCGGAACCGGAAGTTCTCTGCTGCAGATCCTTTACATTTAATGGGGCCAATCCGCAGATTGAAATACATAAATAAGGCTCAGTGCACATCACGCTTCTGATGTCGGTTTAGCATGTATGCCAGGAAAAATAAGAATATAGATGCTAAACGTATAGGATTAAATGAAAAAAGTATGACCTCTGTTTGGCCAGTATAGGTGAAAAAAGAAAGGATGAAATAGTGTTTTTCTATACAGTAGTATGAAGTAAAAAATGTATATGGTAAACAGATACTTTTTTAATTTCTTGTAGGTTCACACAGCGTTTTGGATCCAAAAAATGCATCCAAACAGCGATGCGTCAATCGGATCCAAAAAGCATCCAACAGGCAGGTGCGCGTTACATGTAGCAGGATCGCTCCCTATAGTTTGAAATAAGGCGCCTGCTGCGTCTTTCGGATCAAAAATTGTTATGACAATTCTTTAAATGGATCCAAAAGACGCATCAGAAAGACACAAGTAAACACCGGCGATCACTTGTCTGAATGCCGATGCGTGTTTTACATTGAAAGCAATGTAAAATCACACTGCACATTTTAGATGAGTGTTTGGGTCCGTTTAGGGCTGAACACATGGATCTAAACACGTATCTTTAAACGGTTCAAAAAACTGATCCAAAACGCTGTGTGAACATACTCTTACAATGGGACTATATTGGTGACAAGTGGCATTACTTGTCATTCATTTAACATATAGAGCTTGGCATTGACATTGAATGGAAGCCAGGAACGTGATGTGTGCTTTGCCTCAACATAATGGGACGCATTTCTGCACCAAAATTGTCAGTGTCTCTTAGGGTGCTTTCATACAGTGCATTTTTGGTGTTTTTTTTGCAGAGATGCACAACAATTCATGCTGTGCACTGTGTGAAAGCACCCTAAAGCGATTACAGATGAGTATATATCAGTATGTAACATGGTTTTGGTCCCTGGTGATGCTGGTTCATGCTCATTGCACCTTCTTGCATTATTATAGCATCCTAAGGTGATTACAGATGAGTATATATCAGTATGTAACATGGTTTGGTCCCTGGATTCCCTGGTGATGTTGGTTCATGCTTATTGCACCTTCTTACATTATTATAGCACCCTAAGGTGATTACTGATGAGTATATATCAGTATGTAACATGGTTGTGGTCACTGGTGATGCTGGTTCATACTTATTGCACCTTCTTGCATTATTATAGCACCCTAAGGCGATTACTGATGCGTATATATCAGTATGTAACATGGTTTGGTCCCTGGTGATGCTGGTTCATACTTATTGCACCTTCTTGCATTATTATAGCACCCTAAGGCGATTACTGATGAGTATATATCAGTATGTAACATGGTTTGGTCCCTGGTGATGCTGGTTCATGCTTATTGCACCTTCTTGCATTATTATAGCACCCTAAGGTGATCACTGATGCGTATATATCAGTATGTAACATGGTTTTGGTCACTGGTGATGTTGGTTCATGCTTCTTGCATCTTCTTGCATTATTATAGCACCCTAAGATGATTATAGATGAGTATATATCAGTTTGTAACATGGTTGTGGTCCCTGGTGATGTTGGTTCATGCTTATTGCACGTTCTTGCATTATTGCACCATTATCACCGAACCATTTAAGTACGGAGATTGTATAAATACCATACATATATCTCACAAGCATGTCCTATAGCAAAGAAAGAAAGAAACATATCCTTGCCAAGCAACAGCAAAGAACAGACGTGATATTCCAAGTGGTGTTTTAGCCTTTCACCTATAAACAAAGGCAGAGCATGGGGTGGCTCAGTGCATGGTCTTAGACATTCACAATCAGTCTAAACCCAGCTGTGCCCTATGACACAGAATATTTAATGCAATCTTCTCACGTTGGCGCCCCTCCCTCGCTGATGGTCACCCTAACCTCTCTAATCATTGTTGTAGAGCAGGAGATAGCTGTCTTGTATTTATAGGCCGTTTGTTATGGTCTAATACTGATACTCAAATGGCCTGTGCTACTGAACATATTCTCCACAGCCTTGAAAATGTAATCCCAGCAATGCAGGCTTTATCCTTGGAAGTGCCGAGATAGCTGGAAGCCGTCACTGTCTTGATGCTTAGAATGTCAAGAAGCTTGGAAGGATTCAGAGACAGAAGCCAAGTTTAACAGTCAGGAACATTTATTCCAGGGTTAGGCTTAATTACATTTAAAGCGGCCCTGTCACCGTGAATTAACATTTTCTGAATCAATAGTCAAGAAATACTTTTATATTATAGCCGCCATTATCTCCACAAATTTCCATTTTAAGGCTATTTACTAGTATTTGTTCTCATTTCTCTTCTATTTAGGACCAAGGAATTTACAGTTTTGCTTCAGTGAAATGTGTAGCAACTATTTCTCTCCTTGGTGCAGTAGCTGAACCCAGACCAAGTACTTACCTCCAGTGACGTCTGGTGCTGTCCTATGATGATGACTTTCTGAACAGGCTACTTACACTTTAAAGGGAACCTGTCACATGGAGCATACTATCTGAATTACCAGCAGTATGTTATAGAGCTGAGCAGATTGATCTATTGTTCTGTGGGAAAGATTCAGTAGAATTTATTCATTAAAATTTCTGCTTATTTTTTTTTTTTATTATTAAGTAATCCAGTAGGCAGTGTTATCAGTGGCTGACAGCTATATCTGTATCTACACATACAAGGACAACTAGCAGTCACTGATAAGACCGCCCATAGGACTCCTTAAAGGGAATGTGTCATCAAAAACGACTTATTGTTTAACTCACGATTTTATGTTAAACACATTTTTAAAGAATGTTTGGTTATTTTTTTTAATTTTCCATATCACTTTTAATATTTTTCAATAATTATTAAGTCCTGCAGTTTTCACTTTGGCCACTAGGCCTAATAATCATCTGGCACTTCCCGTCTGTAGAGAAAGAAATTTTGTTGTCTGCTCATTATCAAACACAAAGGGGTCAA
This sequence comes from Phyllomedusa bahiana, assembly GCA_025379985.1. Lineage (NCBI taxonomy): Eukaryota > Metazoa > Chordata > Amphibia > Anura > Hylidae > Phyllomedusa > Phyllomedusa bahiana. Next base: position 48,971 of record JAODAL010020968.1, on the reverse strand, counting down.
ACTGAAAGGAGACACCAGGGGATGGAAAGATAACACAGGATCCACCAGTCACAAGAGTCAAAGTCACCCTTTTCACCTCCCTGCAAACAGTGACTTCTTCCCCAGGTCACAGAGCATGATAGAAAATTTCCTCCTATAAAGTCCAAATGGGAATGGGGTGATTTTTACGTCTCCTATGTGCATGAAGTAAATGTAAAGCATCCCCTCTGACTGCTTTAAAGCAAATGCAAACAATCCTAGTGCCCAAAGTGAAAACTACAAGACAAGAATTATTGAAAAATATTGAAAGTGATATGAAAAATTTAAAAAAAAAAAAAAACCAAAAATTCCTAAAAAATGTGTTTAACATAAAAACGGGACGTAAACAATGACTCGTTTTTTGATGACACATTCCCTTTAACACAAAAAAAGTAATGAATTACAAGTTCTATTGAGTCTTTCCTCACAAAACTATATATCAATCTGCTTCGCTCTGACTGCTCTATAACATGCTGCTGTCAGATCAGATAACATGTTCAGTGTGACAGGTTCTCTTTATGGAAGAAATATTTGTTGGTTATAGTGAGATAGCTCCATCTTGCCTGCTTCCACTAGTATGCAGTTATTATGATCTATAATGTAATGCTCAGGTTTGATTGCAGCTGAAGCTTCCCCATCCAACAAACATCGGGACAACATTGGCTGTGGTTATAATATGTCACCGATGTCTCCTGGCTCATTGATAAAATGCATTTTCGTTGACATTGGTTCATGTTATGATGCTTTTTGCACTGTGCACATAGCTTATCCTGACAGCACTCTCTCCTATTTATCATTTTATGTATGTCGTATAACTCTATATTTCAGACTTCATTCACACTTCTATATGAGAACATGGGTAAAACACATTGAACCTGCTCAAGAGGGGCTTAGATGCTTTTCTTAAAAAACATAATATTATAGATTATGGGGTCTTGATTGTGGAGACACCCTATGAATGCAGGGATTTATGCTGATTGCAATATTTGGAGACGGGAAGGAATTTTTCCTCTTTTATGGGACAACTGGCATCTCCCTTATAGAAACACTGTAGGACTCTATGGACCTGTTTCTTTTTTCTACCATATCTACTATGTTACTATGTAAATACAGATATACAATACAGATTTTTTATACAGTTTTTTACAGTTTTTTTTTCATTCCGTATTGGATCCATTATTGTTCCATATTTTGTCATAAGCTTCTAAGCTTTTCCAACCATATTAGGTCCATTTATTTTAAGGATTCATTATTTTTTGCTAAGATATGGGTGAAAAAAATAAAACTAATACAAACGTGAAAATATGCAATGACTGGACATGCGTTTTAAAATTCAACCCAGTTTTTTTTTTTTTTTATGGTGCAGCTTTAATACGGTTTTAACCACATCATATGACCATCAGGGGTATAACTATAATTCATAGGGCCCCAGAACAGACAGCACCTCTGTATATGTGAAGTGTACTGTATAGTTGCTGTGTGTCTTGTATGTTGTGTATATGGGGGCTAGTAATGGGTTAAGATGATTAAGCACCTTATTAAGGGCAGGGGTGCTTGAAGCTGGAAGAGTGGGGAAAGTATGGCTGGTCCTGCCGCTGATCAGTGGGAATGTGAGAGAGGGGTTGCAGGTAACTCCATTATAAGGAGGATCAGTTATGTGCTGCTATTTAGTTATGTTCAAGAGTTCAACTATTATGTCAGTCAGTTTCTGAGTTTTTTCAGCTTAAGGGCATGTCCCCACGGCACGGGTTTTCGGCCAGTTTTTCAGCCCGCCTGAAAATCCGGCAGAAAATGAGCACAATGGTGCTCTATGGAAAACCAGTGCAGCAGTCCCCACTGCACGGGTTTTCCGCCCGGCAGTTTCGCCGCCCGCGGTTCGCTCAAAAAACATTGAGCATGTTCATTCTTCCGTCCAGTTTCTGGACGGAATATGAACACCTCAATGGGAGGGGGGAGGGCTGTTCTCCGCTCATCGCGGAGAAAAGCCGTCCCCCCCTGCGGCCATGGGGCGGCCGCAAAACAGGACCAATACCAGCAGGCTAACCGGCCGGTATTTGTCCTATGCCGTGGGGAAGGGGTCACTTGGTCACAAGCCGGCTGTGAAACAGGACCAGGCTGTCCCTATCCATCAGGGTCAGGAGCACTCACAGTAGAGAAAGATGGAAGGCACAGAGACAGGTGGATAGGAGAGAAGAGCAGACAAGCACAGTGGGAAAGCAAGGACAGAATAGGGAACAGTCCAAGGAAGAGAGAACAGTAAGCGGAATAGCTTGTCCTAAGGAATCAAAGAGAGCAAGTAGCCGTGTGTGATTGTTACTCTGGGGCTGGAGTTTAGAGGGAAAGGCTACTGAAGTCCAGAGAGACTAAGGAGAAGCAGGCCTGCCTGGATTATCTCAGGGAAGCCCAACATGGAAAGCTAAAAGCCCTAGGGCTTGATCGCTGGCCCAGACTCTGGAGTCCGGAACAAAAAGCTGCTGAGTTCAATTGAGAGGAATTGTCAGGGGAACAAATGTAGTGTAAAGAAGAGAGAACTGCTCATAAGAGAATGATCTAGCGATAAAGTGTAACATGCTGTGAGTTTAGTGCTGCGGGTACAGCCTGCAATATCCAAAGCTTAGAGCCTCTGTGGTTAATTCCAGCTGCACTACACCTCACAGCAATTCCCAACACCGATAGGCCTGACATCAATGCTGTGCAACTCTACATAGATGTAGTAGGAAAAGTACATATGCAGACTTTCTGGCGCTTTGTAACATACCTGCAAAGTCTCTACAAAGAGAGTATGAAGTATGAAATAAAGATGAGTAGGGTATTAACGAGTGCAGGAAATACATGGGAGGAGGTCAGTGATAAGTGTTGCGTTCTCTGTTATTGTGCAGCAAGGTCATATCACTAATAAGATTATTTGCAGGTTATTTTGGTATTACCACAAAGAAGATAGATCCTCACAGAAAGTTATTGGTTCTAAAGTCAGTCTCAAATGCTTGTGCTGAACATTTGGACAACTGTTGTTTGACAAGCTAATAAGTGGACCTTGGCCAACCAGATGAGTGATACAGACCTGGCCTAGAGGGGAGAAGAGGAAAACCCCTTAGGCATGGTGGGCCCCCGGACATGGCAGGTCGGGGCTGCTTTTCATGGGAGAAAAGCAGAGAAAACAGGCAGAAAGCAAGAAACATGTTTACCATGAGCAGTAGCTGTAGGTTTGGGCCTCAAGAGTCAACCTGACTGGTAGACCTCAAGAGTCAACTTGACTGGCGAGCCCCAAGCACACCAGCCTGACATTGCAAATCTATGTTTTAGTGGTGGCCCAATTTGACACTGCTAATAGTAAAAAGCACATAAACTGTGACAGTACATGCCTAAATCTTCACCACCCTGCAGTAGAAGTGTTCACAAGAAAATGGAGACATCTGTAGTAATGCATTTCCATGACTACGTTGTTATGTTCTCTCTAGTAATCTCTAATTATATTTGTCCTTACTAGGCGATTTGGCACCAAGTGTACAGCCTGTCAACAAGGGATTCCTCCAACCCAAGTGGTACGGAAAGCCCAAGACTTTGTATATCACCTGCACTGCTTCTCCTGCATCATCTGTAGTCGACAGCTGGCCACTGGAGATGAGTTTTACCTCATGGAGGATGGCCGATTATTCTGTAAAGAGGACTACGATACAGCAAAACAGAATGGTAAGAAATTGTTTAGCATGTAATGGTATATACTGAAAATGGTATATACTGAAAAGTCTGTCATTTATATTCTCAATATGTCAAGCTGTATTACAAGAGGTAGGTAGTCATAGAAGAAATACTGCATGCATGATTGGCTTAATGGAATGTGGTCATTGGCAAGAACAATTTAAATTCTGACTCTGCCTCCTTTATACTGTAATCTAATCTGGAAACTGAGTTAGGTAGAAGAAGACCTTTGAAGTTGTTGTACTTAACGCTTAGTGATCAATAGGCTATACCAAGAGTCTGTTCATTGCACACAAGTTGTTTTTGCATCATTAGAGCTAAATTTTATCCAGCAATCTTCATGCAATGTTTGCTGGGAATTGTCATTTACTGATGTCATGTCAACAGGACTGAATTAAAGGAGTTGTCTCATCACACTGTTCCATAGAGCAGCTTTCATTCATGCATCCTGTCTCTTTCTGGTCAGGCTGCGGGTAATTACCATATAAGCTCTGGTGTTCAAAGGTCTGCTAATTACTCTGACATTAGATAAAAAAAATCTCCTGCTCTCAAGCGCAGAGAAGCTCCAGAGCTAAAGTACACCGTAGTAATTAGTCTCCTTTGTTTGTAAGATCAGATAATAGTCAAGCTCTGAAGCTGCAGACAGTTCTGTGTGTGACCTGTCTGATGATCTCATCCCTGCTACCAGATAAGACAAACAGCAGGGGAGAGCGGGGAAGAGCGGGTCTGTAACCTAGAGAAACCTGAATGCACTCGGAGCTGATAAACTCACTTTTATCTCCTCCACAAGGAAAAATAAACAAAGCAATCTATTTGGAAAAATGTCATTTAGTGTTCCCTACATGTTGAAAGCTAATCTATGTGATAAGACAACCCCTATGAGGTTGGTGGAAGCCCCCATTCCATCTCTGTGACCCAAACATCACCTAACCACAAACTGCAGCCACATATTAGAGATTTAGCTGTTCATCCACATGACTCTCTCCACTAAAGTTTATGGGAGTTATGGCCATTTCACCAGCTCTTTTTTGGATGGATAGGATCCTCAAAAGGCAATCAATCTGGGGCTGGTGGTGAAGGCCTAGAGAATTTGTTCCATGTGCCCTACCTATAATCCATGTCCATGTACTGTGAAAAAAACAAAAAACAAAAAAACCCCATATATTTTTATTTATATATATATATATATATATATATATAATATATATATATATATATATATATATATATATATAGTATATATTCATATATCTTTTTTTAACGAAATTCTACATACACCTTGGCTGTAAGGTACTTCAGGCAGCGATGTGCTAACTACATCACACCACTGCTAATAGCATCTTTGAATTTTATACCCACCCTTTTGAACTGCTTTTGGACATCCCAAGGTGCTGTGTCCCCCCTTAATATTAATGAGAAATTCTGATTTTTGTACTTACCATAAAATCCTTTTCTCGTCTGATTGATTGAGGGGAAACAGGTCCTCTTTGTATTATCATCTTTTTCCGATTCCCATCTGATGTTTTCTTGGTTTATATACTTTACTACGGCTTTTGTAGCAACGTGTGCCAACATGTGTGTATATATAGTATTAGATGAATGTATATATAATGTATGTAATGTTTCTGTATAAAAATGGCTTTTGGTAGATTTTTTTCTGGTGTTAATTTGTGATAGGACATTTTAGAGTATGTTATAGTTGAAATCCCATTTAGAGTTAAATGCATAAAAGTTATCATGTGTACTACAGTTTATAGCAAAGCTTGCCAAACCCTATACTATACTGTGCAGTTCAACAGAATGTAAATTTTGTCAAGTGTTTGATTGAAATAAAATGTAGTAATTGGTCTGATGACATCATCACTGACAGCATCAAACTAGAGAACTAACACTTCCTGGTAATAGATAAAGCTTCTTCCCAGATGTGCTATTTGTCATGGCCAGTGGTGAATGATGATGAGAGTTTGTGAATTATGATATTCGTGAATTAAAAAAAAAAATAGAGGTTGGCCATAAATACATCAAAACTTCTTTTAAAGAGATACACATTATAATTTCTTTATCAGTAGTATTAGATTTCATAATATAAAATACACTTTCATAGGAAATACAGATTGAGATTCGCTGCACCTAGTTTAGCATGTTCACATATACCACTTGGCTAAGGGTACTTGATGGGATTAGTAAACGGCTAGTTGGCACTTTGGCAGGATTCATAGTAATGGGGAGATCTGGAACTGTCACTGGCATTGAATAGAAGGTTGGTTGCATTGATATAAGCCTAAGGAAAGGTAATTTTTGGTGTAATTCCTGAACCCTAACGCAACATTTTCACCGTGGCTGGTACTGCTCCCTTTGCATCTTCTTATATGATATAAGGGCATTTTGGCCCCATGTAGGTGCCCATAAACCTGCAAAGGTTGTCTTTGGCCAAACATACATTTGTTTTCGATGGCAAGAGGAGAACAAGCGGCTACCAGAAACCTGTAGAGGTGGCTTATCTCTAGGAAAAACAAAAAGATCAGGTGCTGAAATTTAACATACCAGATCCAGGCACAAACTGGCCCACAGAAGAACAGGAGAAACCCCTGGTGGCCCCCACACATGGCAGGCCTGGGACTGCTTTTCAGGGAGTAAGATAGAGTGCAAGAGTCATGTGCAGTTATGTAGAGTAGCTGTCGGTGGGCCCCAGAATTAACGCCTCTGGTGGGCCCCAATTATCAATTCCACTGGTGGGCCCCAGGAATTAATTCCACTGGTGGGCCCCAGCAATCATTGTCCAACACTGCTCCCTGCCATCATCTGTCAGGGAAGAGTTGAATGCCCCCATAGACATAACATAAGTCAGTTGGCTGGTCCCACCTAGATCTGGACATTTTTCTCTAAAGAGTATGGATATCCTGAAGGACAAACTGTGTAGCTGTAGAGGGGCCCTATAGGCAAAGGAGCCCTCATGTCAACAAAGAATTCTAATTGCTTACCATCACTGAGCCATTAGCACTTTCCATAGACATGGGCTTGTCCCATAAAGGGTAAATAGTATTATTAACAGTAAAATCCAGCCTCGAATTCTATGTATTTTATTTATTTACACTTTTAAAAATTAAATAAACCTATCACCAAATATAATGTTAGAAAAAGCAGGTGGTGCAATACTATGTCCACCATTATGTAAATGCCATGCAGTAGACATGCATGCTTAAAGGGGTTGTCTCACTACAAGGATTGCTTTTTATATTAAAGATCTTGCAATGAGTCCATTAACAGTGTCCTACCTATTCCTAGATATCCTCTCCTTGTATGGGCTGCATCAGCTCCTCAGGTCGCTATAGCTACAGACCTGTTCAATCTCTCCTGATAGGCTGCCAGCACTGGTTACTATGGCTACAGACCTGGTAGATGTCCTCAGCAGCTCCTCACGGCAGACCAGTAGTAGCCAGTAAACCGCCCCTGAATTAAAAAATGAAATAAAAACGATAATACGGAACTGAGGCAAGATGAATCGATGTAGTGAGACAACCCCTTTATTCCTAATTGTCTTCTTTTCCCACTCGATATGTGGAGGGATTTCAGGTGTGGTGACCAATATCAGAGGAGACGCTAAACCTGGACAATAGGAGACTACTACTCTACATAGCAGCTTCAAAGGCATCTTGCTCACCACCCCAGGGATCCCTCCACATACCCTGTAAAGAGAAGCTAATAAGATTAAGCATGGGTGTCCATATTGGCACATTAAAGGAGTTGTCTCACTACATTGATTCATCTTACCTGAGTCCTGTTTTCTTGGTTTCACTTTGAATTGTTTACTGGCTTCTATTACTCTGCAGTAGAAGCCAGGTCTGTAGCTATAGCAGCCAGTGCTGGCAGCCTACCAGGAGAGATCAAACAGGTCTGTAGCTATAGCGACCTGAGGTGCTGATGCAACCCATATAAGAGGGGATATCTCAGAATAGGTAGGACACTGTTAATGGACACATATTGGAAAGTATCTTGTTTTTGCAAGATCTTTAACATAAAAAGCAGCAATCCTTGTAGTGAGACAACCCCTTTAACAGAGGAAAAGCTTTTGAAAAGAAATATTTGATGGAGAGACACTAACATTGTTCCTGACCTAACTAAATATCTGGTAATATGAGGGGTTTTTTTTTAATGGAGCAGGATTTACCCATAAATAGTATTATACATGCGATTTATATTATATGCATGGCATTGTATGCTTTGAGAGTCTTTGGCGTATTATTAAGTAATGACATTTTATGCCCTTGTATTATTCAGATGATTCAGAGGGTGGAGCTAAAAGGCCTCGTACCACAATAACCGCTAAACAGCTGGAGACGTTAAAGAATGCCTACAAGAACTCCCCGAAACCTGCCCGGCACGTGAGGGAACAGCTGTCCTCTGAGACCGGGCTGGATATGCGTGTTGTGCAGGTACATATATACAAGAACCACATGAAATATGAACTGCATATTCCATAACCACTGTGGTAATGCTAAATCAATACATTATTTATTGATATAATGTATATCTAACGGCTGGTCACAACATTACTTGTTTCAGCTTGTAGTTGACCTTGCAAAAAGCTAATGCAGATAATGCCAAATGAGATAGTAATCAGAAATACATGCATTAAAGTGGAACTGTCAGGTGGTTTATGCTGCTCTGTCTGAGAGCAGGATGTGAAAGAAAGGGAGAAGCTGAGCTCTGTGATATATAGGGTTATATGATAGAGGAGAGGAGCGGAGCTCTGTGATATATAGGGTTATATGATAGAGGGAGAGAAGCTGAGCTCTGTGATATATAGGGTTATATGATAGAGGAGAGGAGCTGAGCTCTGTGATATATAGGGTTATATGATAGAGGAGAGAGCTGAGCTCTGTGATATATAGGGTTATATGATAGAGGAGAGGAGCTGAGCTCTGTGATATATAGGGTTATATGATAGAGGAGAGGAGCTGAGCTCTGTGATATATAGGGTTATAGGATAGAGGAGAGAAGCGGAGCTCTGTGATATATAGGGTTATATGATAGAGGAGAGAAGCTGAGCTCTGTGATATATAGGGTTATATGATAGAGGAGAGAAGTGGAGCTCTGTGATATATAGGGTTATATGATAGAGGAGAGGAGCTGAGCTCTGTGATATATAGGGTTATAGGATAGAGGAGAGAAGCTGAGCTCTGTGATATATAGGGTTATATGATAGAGGAGAGGAGCTGAGCTCTGTGATATATAGGGTTATATGATAGAGGGAGAGAAGCTGAGCTCTGTGATATATAGGGTTATATGATAGAGGAGAGGAGCTGAGCTCTGTGATATATAGGGTTATATGATAGAGGGAGAGAAGCTGAGCTCTGTGATATATAGGGTTATATGATAGAGGAGCTGAGCTCTGTGATATATAGGGTTATATGATAGAGGAGAGAAGCTGAGCTCTGTGATATATAGGGTTATATGATAGAGGAAGAGAAGCTGAGCTCTGTGATATATAGGGTTATATGATAGAGGAGAGAAGCTGAACTCTGTGATATATAGGGTTATATGATAGAGGAGAGAAGCTGAGCTCTGTGATATATAGGGTTATATGATAGAGGAGAGAAGCTGAGCTCTGTGATATATAGGGTTATATGATAGAGAAGCTGAGCTCTGTGATATATAGGGTTATATGATAGAGGAGAGAAGCAGAGCTCTGTGAAATATTGGGTTATATGATAGAGGAGAGGAGTTGAGCTCTGTGATATATAGGGTTATATGATAGAGGAGAGGAGCTGAGTTCTGTGATATATAGGGTTATATGATGGAGGAGAGAAGCTGAGCTCTGTGATATATAGGGTTATATGATAGAGGAGAGGAGCTGAGCTCTGTGATATATAGGGTTATATGATAGAGGGAGAGAAGCTGAGCTCTGTGATATATAGGGTTATATGATAGAGGGAGAGAAGCAGAGCTCTGTGATATATAGGGTTATATGATAGAGGGAGAGAAGCTGAGCTCTGTGATATATAGGGTTATATGATAGAGAGGAGCTGAGCTCTGTGATATATAGGGTTATATGATAGAGGAGAGAAGCTGAGCTCTGTGATATATAGGGTTATATGATAGAGGAGAGAAGCTGAGCTCTGTGATATATAGGGTTATATGATAGAGGGAGAGAAGCTGAGCTCTGTGATATATAGGGTTATATGATAGAGGAGCTGAGCTCTGTGATATATAGGGTTATATGATAGAGGAGAGAAGCTGAGCTCTGTGATATATGGGGTAATATGATAGATGAGAGGAGCTGAGCTCTGTGATATATAGGGTTATATGATAGAGGGAGAGAAGCTGAGCTCTGTGATATATAGGGTTATATGATAGAGGAGCTGAGCTCTGTGATATATAGGGTTATATGATAGAGGAGAGAAGCTGAGCTCTGTGATATATAGGGTTATATGATAGAGAGGAGCTGAGCTCTGTGATATATAAGGTTATATGATAGAGGAGAGGAGCTGAGCTCTGTGATATATAGGGTTATATGATAGAGGAGAGAAGCTGAGCTCTGTGATATATAGGGTTATATGATAGAGGAGAGAAGCTGAACTCTGTGATATATAGGGTTATATGATAGAGGGAGAGAAGCTGAGCTCTGTGATATATAGGGTTATATGATAGAGGAGAGAAGCTGAGCTCTGTGATATATAGGGTTATATGATAGAGAAGCTGAGCTCTGTGATATATAGGGTTATATGATAGAGGGAGAGAAGCTGAGCTCTGTGATATATAGGGTTATATGATAGAGGGAGAGAAGCTGAGCTCTGTGATATATAGGGTTATATGATAGAGGAGAGGAGCTGAGCTCTGTGATATATAGGGTTATATGATGGAGGAGAGAAGCTGAGCTCTGTGATATATAGGGTTATATGATAGAGGAGAGGAGCTGAGCTCTGTGATATGTAGGGTTATATGATAGAGGGAGAGAAGCTGAGCTCTGTGATATATATGGTTATATGATAGAGGGAGAGAAGCTGAGCTCTGTGACATATAGGGTTATATGATATAGGAGAGAAGCTGAGCTCTGTGATATATAGGGTTATATGATAGAGGAGAGAAGCTGAGCTCTGTGATATATAGGGTTATATGATAGAGGAGAGAAGCAGAGCTCTGTGAAATATATGGTTATATAAAAGAGTAGAGAAGCTGATCTCTGTGATATATAGGGTTATATGATAGAGGAGAGAATGCTGAACTCTGTGATATATAGGGTCATATGATTGAGGGAGAGAAGCTGAGCTCTGTGATATATAGGGTTATATGATAGAGGAGAGAGGATGAGCTCTGTGATATATAGGGTTATATGATAGAGGAGAGAAGCTGAGCTCTGTGATATATAGGGTTATATGATAGAGGAGAGAAGCTGAGCTCTGTGATATATAGGGTTATATGATAGAGGAGAGAAGCTGAGCTCTGTGATATATAGGGTTATATGATAGAGGAGAGAAGCTGAGCTCTGTGATATATAGGGTATATGATAGAGGGAGAGATGCTGAGCTCTGTGATATATAGGGATATATGATAGAGGGAGAGAAGCTAAGCTCTGTGATATATAGGGATATATGATAGAGGAGAGAAGCTGAGCTCTGTGATATAGAGGGTTTTATGATAGAGGAGAGAAGCTGAGCTCTGTGATTCTGTTCAGGATTTCTGAGTAAAAAGCTGGGTAAATCCTAGTAAATTTTAAGTGGTCAATGACGAGGGCCTATCCTGCAAAGTTGACCTGTCACTGCTATTCAAGAAAGTTGAAAGAAGCTTGATGTAGAATTCTTTATCATTAGTGAATTCATGCATTATGAAAGCTTGTGGAGGAGCATGAAAGTACTAATTGGGATGATTTTTCGTCAATGATTCCATAATATTTTCTTCTACTTAATCTGGAAAAGTATATACTATTAAGATTATTTCCCTTATTTTGTACTATGTTTGATGAAGCCAGAATGTTCAGCTTTTAAACATTGTTTTGTGACATATGTGTCATTTGAGATTTGCTATAAAGTATAAAAGCTAGGTGACCATCCTTTGCCTCTCATTTTAGGATTCCATAATTTTTGCCAGTCTGTAGAGGCTGACTGGGGACTGGGAAGAACAAAAACTAACCAGTGAGAGCTAGTCTTCTTTGCTTTTTGAAAATGAGTTTTCTGGGCACTAGGGACACTGGTGCAGGATTTCCATCATACCATGTTTTATCTATATATAGTGATGTGCTAAATGCCACCTCAGCACGCACAATCAGGGGGGACACAAGGGATAAGTGAAGTATACAACTGCCTAAGGTGCCACAAAGTCCATGAGGCCCTATTCTTAGATTTCTTAATTGAATTGCCTTTATATCTTCAGTGTTTCTTGGTATAAGTAGGAATGCTATGGAATGGTTGGAAAGAGTGCAACTGGAGACAGTTAAATGCTTGTCCATCCAACCACCATCATGGTAAAATTCAGGGACCAAGGGTTGGTAGGCACGTTCTCAAACCACCACATCGGACAATAACAGAGCATGTCCCACTCTTATAGACAATTACTCTTCCTTTGAATGGACTTTACCAACAACCAGTTATGACATTAGCACCAAATCGAGACCACTCAAGACTGAAAAAGGGCTACCTGGATTCCTGAAGATTAGTAAATTGACAAAAAAGTCGTAACTTCTATACTCAGTTAACAACCCATTCATTATTAGGTTTTTGAAAGATGAAGATGAAGTTAAACATCAGAAGACATCTCAACCTTTCAAGTTGTGAAGTATTGGTGGAGACAAACTATGGGCTTTCCAAGATGTATGATTTCTCATCCTAATCTAACCTAAGGCCTTGTTCACATGGAGTTTTTTTCACATGAATTTCAAAGCAGAACCTACATTGGAATCCACAAGCCAATATTTCCACGATGCAGAAAACAAAGTGGCATGTTACTACTTTCATGCAGAAATCTGTCGGAATCTGCATCTGGCAGCCTAGATGTGGATAAGTCCTACTGAAATGTGGCTAATCTACACCCAAATCCACAGCAGAAATCCAGAAAACTTTTGTGTGAATTTACCCTAAAAGATGAAAACTTAAATGGGTTTTCTGGATAAAGAAGAAAAATAAAGTAGATGTCAAAATGAATAAAAAGCCTAAATACCTTGTAGTTCTGATCCAAGAAAGATCCAACATGGCAATACTGTGGGTTCAGTTCAAACACTGTATTGTGATATAGATTTTCTGGTTATCTTTAGTATTCCTACAAAAACAACCACATGTAGAGAATACTAGAATAAAATATAACTTTTAATATTATTCACTAAAAATTGATAACTACACCTATCTTACCCTGCACTAACCTAACTACACAAAGACCCTAACCTAAAACCCTTACCTACCAACAATAGGGGGAACCCGTCCCAACAAGGACGACCCCCACAGGAACCAATCCTATCTGAAGATAGCAGGTCATTTATCTATGCCCTATTCTTTGCCTGTAAAGATAGTGTAGGGTGAAGTAGGGCTATTGTGTATATAGGATAGGTTCCTGTGGGGGTCGTCCTTGTTGGCACGGGTTCCCCCTGTTGTTGGTAGGTAGGGGTTTTAGGTTAGGGTCTTTGTGTATTTAGGTTAGTGCAGGGTAAGATAGGTGTAGTATTTATCGATTTTTAGTGAATAATATTAAAAGTTATATTTTATTCTAGTATTCTCTACATGTGGTTGTTTTTGTAAAATATTTTTGGAGATGCAGAGTGGATTTATTTTAGGATGCCCAGTCCTTAATCAGCTTGGGATTGTTGTGGTGTTATCTTTAGTATTCCTATATTATGGGCGACATATATGAATTTTATTACGCACATTAGTAGTGTAGAACGCGGCTGAATCTATGAACCTGTTCTACTGTGGGTCATAGATTAGGTGCTTTCTAGCTCTAAAATGACAACTCAGGCTCAGGTAAACCACTATTGACTTGGTGTGCCTGTTATAAATGCAAAATCTAGTCACAGAATCACTTTATAATAAATGTAAAATCTGGTCACAAAAGTGTGTTCCCATCTTACTAATTATCTTTAAGCATGTTGGCACAGGTAAAAAAAAAAGACTATTACGAAATGTATTGCTGTTTTAATTTGGCTTTATTTCAGAATTAGAGCAGCTCTTATCTCCTGCTTGTTTACACAAGCTTCTCTAAACGAGTGACAACCTCTCTGTGCTCTAGCATAGGCCAGGCTGATGTCACTCTCCGCAGGAGTTGTTAGCAGGATTGATCTTGCTTTTCATTACCTGATCTTATCTTCATACTGAGAAAAACTGTAACCCTTACAATTACTGACCAGTGAGAAGCCTTGTACCACCCTGTCAGGTCTGCAGAGCACATATCTATGTATTTCCATCATTAGTAGCTAACAGGGTGTCTTGGCAGCATGTAATTTTTGTCTCTCACTAGAAGCTTCTTCTTATGACACCTACAGCTCTACTAGCTCACATTTATAGCCAGACCTCATGCTTGGACAGTATTGTTGTTTTTCACCACCCCTCCATCACCAAAGTCCATCTAAAAAGCACAGCTAAGAATAGAAGATAGCAGAGCTGAAATGTCAGGCAATGCTGTAGAACTGCCCACAGCCTAAACAAGAAGTGAAAGCCTGAAGAGGCCATGAAGAGTAAAAACAGCTAAATGGGAAAACTCCCTTAGGGAAACACAGCATAGGACAAAAAACATTGGAAAGCCGATGGCATTTTGTCCTATGCAGGAGCACATTATTTGTCACTGATTTGCACAAAAACCGCTGTCGATTTTGGTTTTTGTCGTCGGCCTGTACGATTGAATGTACGTAAAACTGCGGGACTTTGATGTATATTCCACCATATTTTTAACGCGACAGTTAAAAACCCATCTATGTCTATGCAGCACAGTGTACCCTCAGATTGTCGTCAGTTTCAAAATACTGAAACCACTGAAAATCCAATGGTATTTATGCTGTGTAGACATAACCTAAAGTATCTCACACTAGCAACATCACTAATGAACATCAGGCTAAGACAACCAATGAGAAGTTTGCTTCTCTGTGCCAGTAAATGACCGGATTCATTTGATGTTATAGAATATTGTGTCCTCATGTTCCTTTCCTTATACATTGTGTCCAGAGACTGACATGAACTTCTCTCCACAGGTTTGGTTCCAGAACAGAAGAGCTAAAGAGAAAAGGCTGAAAAAGGATGCTGGCCGGCAGCGGTGGGGTCAATTCTACAAAAGCGTGAGGAAATCACGGGTAGGAAAGCCTGGGAAGGAGAGTTCTACAGAGGATTGCGGAGTCAGCGACAGTGAATTAAGCTACAGAGGTAACTAGCAAATCATAACATTTTCCTACCACAACGTTACTCAGTGCTCCCAAATGAAGAACCCCTACTGAAACATACAAAATCAAAGTACCCCTAGATAATGATTATGCACCTAAACACCAAAGAGCGCACTCCTTTTACATCATCATCAGATGATTCCACAGATTATGACAGAACCTGTTGTGTTAAAAGCCTGATACACGTAGCACCCCCCAAAAGAGTGGAGAGGGTGTCAGCAGTACTTTTGCGTTGACGTCTCTGATCATTTTGCCCTTCTTTCATCCGTCAGTGTCCGCTTTCAATCGGTCAATAATCCATCAGTATTGCTAAAGCCAAAAACAGACAGGAGTTGATCCAAAACAGAGATGAGTAAGTGGGATATTTGCATGTCTGCTGTGTTCTGTATCCACTCCTGCTTTTGGCTACTTTATCATCAGACAATCCTGATGCAAACAAAGGACCATGTCATACTGGCCTTAGGGTTCAATGGGTTGTTTTTTCCCTTTTTATTCTTCTGAAGATTAAAAAAAGGGGAAAAACCAAACATAGTGGAAAAGTCATAGAGTGGTGGAGGGGGAAAACGCATTAAAAAAATACGGGTGTTCGAGTGGGGAAGCGGTCGTTGGCGCGCATGAGTGGGCCCCCGATTGGCACAAAGACAGATTTAGAGGGGGGCAGCAACATCTTAGGCCACAGTGGCAAAGGACAGATTGTGGGGGGTGGCAGTAAATGAGTAGGCCACAGAGGGGCACAATGACAGTTGTGAAGTTGAAGCGCTGGTAGGCTCAGAGTGGACAATGACAGATTATGAAATGGCAGTAAATGAAGGCAACGGTGGCACAAAAAAAGGGACTGGGGAGGTGGCAGCAACATGAGTAGGCACAGATGGCACAATGACAGTTGTGGGATGGCAGCAGCATGGGGAGGCCCAGGGGACAAGGGAAGTTGGGGAAAAGTGGCAGGCATGAGTAGGCCACAGAGTAAAAATTATAGATTGGGGAAAGGTGGCAGAAAATTAGAGGCCACAGAGTGGTAAATGACAGATTGGGGAGGTGGCAGAACATCAGTAGGCCACAGAGTGGCAAAATGCGATTTGGAGGTGGCAGAAAGCATGAATAGCCCACGAGTGGCAAATGACAGATTGTGGAGGTGGCAGAAAACATCATTTTGGCCCGGGAGTGGAAAAGACAGATTAGATTGTGGAGGTGGCAGCAGCATGATAGGCCACGGGTTGAAAAAATGAAGATTGTGGAGGTGGCGCGCATGAGTAGGCCACGATGGCAAATGAAGTTTGTGGAGGTGGCAGCAACATCAGTAGGCCACAGAGTGGCACAAGAAGTTAGATTGGGGGGGGGTCAGCAAACGAGAGGCCACGCGGGCAAACGCAGACTGGGGAGGTGGCGCAGATCAAAAGTCTACATAATGGCCTACTGAGAGTGGGGGGTGGGGGCAATCTAGCCCCGTAGGTAAAGGTGGTGGGTGTAGATGGAGCAGCTAAAAGAAATGGTAGCATCGGGTGGGGGGCAGCATCAGAATAGTAGCTTAGGCAGGTAGCCAGAAGAACCCGATCTTTTCTAAAATTTTTTGGTGAGTGTCTAATTGTGCATCAGGCATTGGTTTTGGGGGGAAACCCTGGCCGACCCACGCCTATTCATCTTGAAAAAGGTGAGTTCACCACATTTCAGGGGGACAAGCGATTTTCCCCCTTGGGTAACTATGGCCCCCGCTGCAGAACACCGCTTGATCCCAACAATGGTGGGAGGACAGTTCTCCGTGAAAAACTGGGGAAATTTTGGGGCCCCAAAATCCAGTTTGGCTCCCCAGTAGATCTTCTTGTGGGTGGCAGGTGCGGGTAAGTAGGTAAGAAGCAGCGGATGTCTGCCCCACCCTTCGCCCCAAGCAGCTGCTGATGTCCCCAAATATTTCGCCCTCGCTGTTAGTAGCGTGAGCCCAGACCACATGTTGATCTCTGGTGAGGGAACTGGATGGGACAGAGGCGGGCTGAGGACAGGTGAGGGCCGCTGACCCCCTCCCGGGCCATGAACTAATGGTTTTGTTTTGAGGTTCCCCCGACTCTTGGGTGGGTTGTCAGATATCATTGGGGGGAAGTGGATGACCTAGTCAACCAATCAAAAAACCCTTGGGTTGCTGAACAAAAACACGGCCGTGAGACACCCGGGGTTCTGGTCTCACCCGGGGACCCCGTGCGACGTCCCCTTGCTGTGCTGTGACCCGCTCCGGAATGTTTTTGCCACTTCCCCCTTGCAGGTGAAAAGCTGCCACCTTCTGCCTGACTATGTTTGTTCTAAAATTTACAATATAACAGACTCTGTTTATTTAAGATATCTGTATATGATAAATAAACACCCTGTATTTGACTCCTAATTACCCCACAAAAAAGGGATAAATTTAAATCTTGGGCACAGATTTTTTCATTTCCAAAATAAAACCATGGTTCAGGAAAAAGGGGTGTATTGACCCATTTTTGAAAAGGGCTTTCCCCCCGTAGCTGAAAAAAATGGAAGTTTTGCCAGAGTGTAGTGTATTCTGCGCGCAAGTGCTTGTCGACAGGAGACAAAGTGACAAGTGGCAGAATTTAAGCTCAACTTCTCTCCTCTTTCATATAACACTATATATCACAGAGCTCAGCTTCTCTCCTCTATCATATAAACCCCAATATCCGGCTCAGCTCCTCCCCCCCTTCATGAGGTTTTATTCCAGGTCGCTCCTCTCTTTATCTTTTAACCCTATTATCCAGAGTAGCTTCTCTTTCTATCATAAAACCCTATATATCACGAGCTCAACTTCTTCCTTATCATTAACCCCATTATCACGAGCTCAGTTCTTTCCCTTTTCATTTAACCTATATATCACAGAGCTCAGCCTCTCTCCTCTATCCTATAACCTTATATCACAAAAACTCAGTTCTTCCATTTATAAAACCCTATATTTCACAGAGTCAGCTTTTCTCCTATATATATAACCCTTAATCACGGCTCAGCTTCTCTCCTCTATCATATAACCCTATATATCACAGAGCTCAGCTTCTCTCCCTTTATCACATCTTGTTCGTAGCATAAAGCACCTGACAGGTGCTCTTTAATTTTATGTAAATGTTGGAGAAATTCAGGGCAACTTTGGCAAATTTAAAACCATTTCCCTTTTCTTTATTGTTGGTTGACTTCTGTTTCTTTTATATTAACAAAAAAAATGGGGCCTTTTAAAAATTGATATTTCTAGAGGGAGTTGATTTTTGCAAAATTTCTTATAAGGTCATTTTATATAATATTATTTTAGGAAATTGTAGTTAATGCAGTTCTCTATTCCCAACTTTGAAAGAGGAAGCATGTATTTACCTTACAGAAAAGAAGCTGCATAAGATTAGAAAAACATGGCTAGTTACATTGGGAATAAAGCAGTCCTGTCTTCTAATCCTGTGCTAACCTTTTAAAAGTGCGTTTGAATATTTTATACCCAATTTTCCCGCTTACAATGTTAAAAAGGCAGGCCCCCCAAAAAGCCCTGCATATCAAAACCCTAAATGACTATAAAAAATTCTGCTTGCGCTCCATTTAAATTCTGATGCCGGGGAGCTGGTTGGAATCAGCAACATCGGAATGTGAAGCGGGCCTTTTTTAAAAATGCAAAGTGTTTTTCCCAAAGCCTTTAAAGTTACAATGAATTATGGGAGTTCATGCTGTGTTGTTATGAAATATAGTGTATTGTAATGAACTTTGTATTTGTCGAGCAGTTTCCAGAGATGCAGGAAAGTTGTAGCCACAACGGAGCTGACAGCAATCGGTAGTTACAAAACCCTCTTCATCTCCAGTAAATACCTGAGTAGTATTCCCTGCAGTCCATTTGTCAAACACGGCCGTGAACTAGGCAATTGATCAAATAAATAAGGACGCAGAAGGACGATTAATCATACCTCCAGTTCAGCCATCA
Organism: Phyllomedusa bahiana; assembly: GCA_025379985.1. Lineage (NCBI taxonomy): Eukaryota > Metazoa > Chordata > Amphibia > Anura > Hylidae > Phyllomedusa > Phyllomedusa bahiana. Next base: position 29,970 of record JAODAL010020968.1, on the reverse strand, counting down.
ACTGGTTTATGATGATTTTTGTGCGTGTGGAATATTAAACAGCTTATAATTCAAACCTGCTGCCTATTATTTTATATCAGACTAATTTCTTCATTATATCTATGCTTTAGTATACTATAAAGAAGAGCTTTATACTGTGACTTGTCATGTTTAATGACATACTAAGACTGTCCTGGAACTTAGCCCGAAGCCAACATTCAACTACCTCGAAACACAACTATATTGTATCCAAGAGCTTGGCTTACACAAGCCATTTTTCAGTGATACTATAGGTTTTTATTTCATCAATACATTTTTTACCCACTGAGCTTTAAAACAAATAAATACTGTTACAGAAAAGAAGCAAAAAATCTCCCCTAAAAAAAAATATACAGGAGTCCCCCGATTTACCGTTCCCACTTACATTGTCCCCTAGTTTCAAATTATGGGGCATGCTGGAAATTTTTTGTCCCCTGTTCCACAGCAAATAATAGCTGGGGAATGACATGGTCCAGCGTGCCACAGCAACACATGAGTTGAAAACTTCTTAACAGGGGCCCAGAAAGCAAAACAAATGTAAAAACCCTACCCTGCACTACTCAAAACAGAAAAAAAAAATAATTTTGTGCTGGAGTTGTCTTTAATAAATGTACCTATTCCGACTTGCATACAAATTCAACTTAAGAACAGACCTTCAGTCCCTAACCCGTTCGTAACCCGGGGACTGCCTGTACTTTGATTCTTGATCATGACGCAATTTAGATGAAGTGTTTGCTGACTGGGCTATGAGATCTCTGTTCTTTAGCCCCAACTCTGGTGTCTATTTTGTAGTTGTGGTTTTCACACCCACCAGGACCATAGCTCTCCACATATTGATAAATGAGTCATAAATCCAAATTCTATTTTTTCTTAAAGGAATTGTCTAGCCTACCAAAGAAAAAATATTCTTGCCTGAGTCTTCATTTATTTCCCTGTGTTGTTTTCTGTGCAAAATGTGCATTTTCGTAAACTGTACATATGTAGCCCCCTATTCTGTAACTGAACAGCAGCAGTTCCTGTTAGAAAGATTTTTCATTTTGCTGTATAAAACTACAACCTCCAGAATCCTTGGCTCTGCTTTGTCTATCTTCTTCTCTTCTTACCTCAGTCCCAGTGCACACCCCCTGATTCCTCCCCCATGGGTAACAGGAGCAAAGAAGCGTGGCTTCAAAAGCTGCCCTAAAAACCAAAACCAAAGGGTCCACTGATCTTCTGAGCTAGACACAGAGCTTCCTGAGCATCCTGTTTATCAAACTGTAAAAAGTCCACAGAAAATGTAATAAACTTATATTACAACAGTGTCTAACTTTAGGAAAGATATTATTTAGAAAACATCTTCCAAAAACTTTGTCTATTTGAAATGAATGAGACTAATTTTTCCTTCTTATTATTATTGTTATTATTATGGATCCTTTACATTGTGGATTTTTCTTCTTTACCCACAGATGACCAGATTTTGTCAGAACTAGGATCGACAGCTGGTATTTACAGTACAGGAGGGGACCTTGTGAATGTGCCTCTAGTCAATGGAGGCTTTACAATAGATGCAACAGGACAGTCCTACCAGGAACTTCATGATGGCAGCCCCTATGATATACCACAATCACCTTCTTCTATTTCATCCCTTCCATCCCATGGGTTACCATACAACATGGACAATGCAGGCGGGCTTCTCAACCACCCTCCTTTGCGAGCTCTACCAGCTGCTCCAACCTCTGACATCTCCACAGAGAGCAGCATGGGCTATCCAGACTTCCCAACCAGCCCAGGTTCCTGGTTAGATGAGATGGACCATCCTCCATTTTAAAGAAAAGGGATTGAGGTCACACCTTCAAGATGATCATCGAGTTTGCCAAACTCTGCAGAAACCACACTCAGCCTTTGGAAATCTTTAAAATACAATGACATGCTCCCCCATTCTGGACAGTCCTGCAAAACTGACACAACCGATACCCATACATAGACAACTTGGAGATCGTGATGTAGGGTGGAGGAGCGCCCAAAGACGATGCTCGGTAAAACAATGTATTGATATGAAAACGGAATGTTTGCACTTTTGTGGGTTCTGAATCTCCCTGCCTAATCCTGGGTGATCAAGAGACTGTTCTTCCCACATTTCTCAATCCTCAAGAGTTCATGCTCATGAGTATGTGTGTCATCCTGCCACTTGAAAACATCAGATGGATCCAACCAACAAAACCACCAGCCTTTGTACAAGGCACAGACCATCAGTTTAACATGCAACCGACAATCTATACCCATTATAATGCAGCATTTGTTGTGGGACCTAATCATATGTTTCTGAATAAATGAAATAGTGAGATGAACGTACTTGAGTTTATAATCTCATTCTCTGCTATGGAATCTTGAGTTTATCTTGGAGCCTTTCTTGTATACCACAGCTATGGCATTGATTGAATTAGTGTGAGAGCAATTGGGGTAGTTACAATGTCCGTTGTATGTTGTTTCTGAGCCTATTAATATTAGCTATATCACATTTATATCAAGTAAAGGGTGAAAGTCATATTTTAGTATCCAGCAATGGAAGCAGCTGTGGTAAAAAAAATTTAATGACCAGCCACCACTGCAACCAAACATGGTGCACAGTATATCGGAGAAATCAGTGTCACTAATGCGATCCCGCCATCGTATGACCTCTCACTTCCAATAGCAATGTACAAGAATACAATGATGCATTCACAGCATCTTTAACCTTGATACAGAACTTGTTAATAATCCCGTAAACAGAAATGAAAACATTCAAGGGGTTGTCTCACTACATTGATTCATCTTACCTCAGGCCTGTTTTCTTTGTTTCACTTTGAATTCAGGGGCGTGTTTACTGGCTTCCACTAGGCTGCAGTAGAAGCCAGGTCTGTAGCTATAGCAACCAGTGCTGGCAGCCTATCAGGAGAGAGCAAACAGGTCTGTAGCTATAGTGACCTGAGGAGCTGATGCAGCCCATACAAGAAGAGATATCTAGGAATAGGTAGGACACTGTTAATGGACACATATTACAAAGTGACTTGTTTTTGCAAGATCTTTAATGTAAAAAAACAATCCTTGTAGTAAGACAACCCCTTTAACGGGGGTTCTGCCACAAAGATATTTATCACCTATCCTGTGGGAAGGTGAGAAATATCTGATCACTTGGGCTCCCACTGCTGGAACCCAACACCCCATCCTTCCTTGTCGCGCTTGCACAGCTAAAAAAGGTCTGAATGAAGTGGCGGTCAAGTGTGCACTGCTACTCCATTCAAAGTGTCTGCTGTACTCCATCACTTCAATAGACTTGTGAGTGAGCACAGAGAGGTAGGACTGGGTGTTGGGCACTCTGTTTTTGTGCTCAATGGGGGTCCCAGCAACGGTACCCCAGGAATCAGACATTTATCACCTGTCCTGTGTGATAAATATCTTTCGTGGTACAACCCCTTTAAGGCATTGTTCACATGGCAGAATTTCATACGGATTTTGGCCATGGTATCCACTTGCATTCTGCTGAGAATCCACATGAGTTTGAATATACTATGATATTATGAACTGCAGTGCAGAGGTTTACACCATTGGAGATTAAGGGGGACATGTATGAAAACCGTCTTGGTATAACACTTTCCTTGCTGCCCATAGCAACCAATCAGAGGGCCTGTTTCATTTTTCCAGAGCCCTATATGGAATGAAAGTGGAGCTCTGATTGGTTGCTATGGGCAAAAAAGTCTTAAATCTAGACAGTTTTCATACATGTGCCCTTAAATCTGTGCTGGGTGGGGGGGGGGGGAGGGAGTGACCTGTCACTAACAACAGTTGCCACATAGATTTTGGTTCAGTAACCATATTGGATGGATAGTATAAGGATTAGTCCCATTGAAATCCGCAATAGAATTTCGATTTCTGCTGCAGATCCATGACTGATTTTTCGGGTAGAAGGCTTTAGGCTGTATATACCTCTCTGTATTTTGGATCCATGTTGTATAAATCCACATCAGGGGCTTATAGCCTTTAATACTTAACCTGTTAGAATCCAGAAAATTAAGATATCAAGTATCATGTCATATTTTCAATCATTGCTCCTAGGGAGAAATACAGTGCCTTGTGGTGGCACCAAACAATGGGGCATACAGTGCCTAAAGCTCTAGGTTACAATTGAGAAAGCGGAATGCAAAGCTTAAAGGGGTTGTTCAGTTATTTTTTTTTATTGTAAAGCATACTACTGCCCATTTTAAATAATATTTAAAATAAAGTTATACTCGCCTCTACTCTTACCTTGGACTCAGCACTGCTCCATCCTCACTCATCAGCAGTCTCTTGTTTTCTATCAGTCTTGGTTCCAATGGGATGTCACCACTGTAGCTGCTCATTGGCCTCAGTGTTTACTTGCCATTGGCTGATGTAACCCTTTGGAAATAAGCTCTCCGAATGGTGATGTCAGCCAATGGCATGTGACCCCTGCAGGCAATCGATGGCTACAGTGGTGTCATCCCATTGGAAACAAGACTGAAAGAAAACAGAAGAGTAAGGATGTAGCCGTGCTGGATCCAAGGTAAAAGTAGAAGTAAGTATATCTTTTGGATTTTAAATGGGCATCAAAATCTGAAAAATAAAATAAAAAATGTAACTGGACAACCCTCCAATCAGTAATATTTAAAATGGCTTCTGAATTGTTTCATCCAACATAAAATGTTTCTAAGCTAGATTGACATTTGATGGCCATTAGAACGCGTTGGGTCTTTCGATTTACCAGTTTGAGATTCACTAGTGTCAGTTTAGGAAAATAAATTGATTCCCCCATTTTATTCTATAGACAGTGAATCAAGCAAGACATTTTGTTTCTGTCTTTTGCTATTAAAAAATATTCAGAAATAAAAATAAAACACCAAGATTAAAAGGGCCATCTGTGTTAGACAATCCTCTTTTGTTAGAAGGGTTATCTACAATACTTTGGCCACAGGGTGACCTGTTGCTGGGACCTGCAACCATCAGCTGTAACCTACAAGGTAGCCTGAAAAAGCAAAGGTACAGCTACAGAGTGTTTTTGTGCAGTTGGAAACCTTGAGTAATACATGTTCATCACAAAATAAAGGAGTTCCTTGTCACTCCTTGACGTGGATTTCACTTGAAATGGGTAAAAGGTGCAAGTGGACTGTTTGCAGGGCTCCCATCTGTGATTTCCAGGCTCAAAACATTCAGCATCTGAGCCCCAGCCTTTTTCTATCTTGCACCATTTCAGTGGGTCTCTTAAAAAAAAAAAAAAAAATCTCTTGGCCCCTGACAGTGGTTCTGCCCATGTTGCCCTGATGGCGGTACTGCAAATTTGTGGCATTGCAGACAGCTAATCTGCAGGTACACCTTGGATTTCTAATGCAGATTTTACTCCAGATCCAAAATGGATTCTTCTGACTGTGATTGTACCCCAGGTCTTCAATTACCCTGCAGAACCACTACAGAGTTCAATTAGCTGTGTATTGCCGCATCCTCCAGAGAGAGATGCTGCTGTGGCAATTGGCTTGTTGATGGGGTTGCTTATGTTATGTCCATTCTAAGCTGTGTTTTGCCTCCGATATATATCTATGAAAATGTGGTCCTGAATTACATAGAATTTCCACCACTGGCATTGGATCTTCAGAACATTGTTAATGTGAACTTTTTTTTTTTATTCAATCCTAATACATCGCGTGTTTTAAATATGCTGAGCACTTCTTCAGGCAAATGTTTCAGGATATCTTAGTAAAATTCTACCAAATGGTGTTCAGATCAATACTAGATGATAATTACTACTAAGTGCAAATGTCAAGAGGGACCATTGTTAGGCAAATACTCAGTAAGGTACTGAGGCATAGGAAATACATGGCGTGCTTCATTGTGTTCTCCCCATTGCACGTGACAAAACCTTTGTTGCTGCTCAGTGTACTCTACTATGTGCATGTGGAAGCATGGACAGAGCTTTACTTATGGGTTAAATTGCTAGATTATGTATATATAGTTTACACCTTTTTCCATCTGCCCAAGAGAATAGATGACTGCCTGATATATGGTATATGATAAATTATGGTAAATTGTATGTATGTACTGTATGTATGTATTGTATGTATGGTAAATATATGGTAAATTGATATCTAATTTATTTATTGTATAGTCGCATCAATGTAGGTGATACCAAATCCCTAAAGGGGTTGTCTCATCAAGAGAACCCTAGTCTGTATGGGTGTCATGAACGTAGTACTCTAAAGCCAATTAATAAAGTAAACATAACCCATATTTTCTTACAGATTCCATAATATTCAATGGAAAAAACATAAGCTTCATACAGGTAAGAAGGACCGTGCGCATGCGAAATGTATAATTGTTATATTGCTAGAATTGTGTATTTCTATATTGACAATATTGGCTCCATATTTAGGAAATTCACATTTCAGAGAAAAATATACTTATAAAATACACTTCTGTTAATGACCCCCTAAGGTTTAGGCTGGGTTCACCTGTTGGGTTACTGCACATATATTTTTTTTTACACAGGTAGTTTGTAATTAACTGTAATTTGGAGCGGAGGTGAAAGGTAGTTTATATGAAAAACGTATGCATTTTTTAATTGCTTACGCTCTTGATGCAGTCAAAAAACGCAACATATGAACACAGTCTGACGGGCGACATATATGAATGGGCCCGTGCCAGTTTTCTGGTGCACTTTAGCCAAAAAGAATGTATGAACAGGCGCTCTCCAAACTTTGTCGCGATTAGTCCCTTTGTAATGTGCCAAAGACATTTTTGAGTGCACCAAAGATTTGGGGTGTTCTGGGGGCGTCTCACCACATTCATAGAATTGGACACATTTATGACTCTTTGACGCCAAACCTAGGTGCAGAACAGTTAGAACAGCGAGACCAGGGTAAAGTGGTGCCTGATCCAGACTTGTGGTATTAGCTCTACACTGCCCTGTATGTATGACCTGCAGAAGAACAGCCAGACCAGAGTAAAGGTGATGCCTGAGCCAGACTTGTGGTATTGGCTCTACACTGCCCTGTATGTATGACCTGCAGAAGAACAGCCAGACCAGGGTAAAGGTGGTGCCTGAGCCAGACTTGTCGTATTGGCTCTACACTGCCCTGTATGTATGACCTGCAGAAGAACAGCCAGACCAGGGTAAAGGTGGTGCCTGAGCCAGACCTGTGGTATTGGCTCTACACTGCCCTGTATGTATGACCTGCAGAAGAACAGCCAGACCAGGGTAAAGGTGGTGCCTGAGCCAGACATGTGTTATTGACACTACACTGCCCTGTATGTATGACCTGCAGAAGAACAGCCAGACCAGGGTAAAGGTGGTACCTGATCCAGACTTGTGGTATTGGCTCTACACTGCACCTGTATGTATGACCTGCAGAAGAACAGCCAGACCAGGGTAAAAGTGGTGCCTGAGCCAGACTTGTGGTATTGGCACTATACTGCCCTGTATGTAGGACCTGCAGAAGAACAGCCAGACCAGGGTAAAGGTGGTGCCTGAGCCAGACTTGTGGTATTGGCTCTACACTGCCCTGTATGTGTGACCTGCAGAAGAACAGCCAGACCAGGGTAAAGGTGGTGCCTGAGCCAGACTTGTGGTATTGGCTCTACACTGCACCTGTATGTATGACCTGCAGAAGAACAGCCAGACCAGGGTAAAGGTGGTGCCTGAGCCAGACTTGTGGTATTAGCTCTACACTGCCCTGTATGTATGACCTGCAGAAGAACAGACCAGGGTAAAGGTGGTGCCTGAGCCAGACTTGTGGTATTGTCTCTACACTGCCCTGTATGTATGACCTGCAGAAGAACAGCCAGACCAGGGTAAAGGTGGTGCCTGATCCAGACTTGTGGTATTGTCTCTACACTGCCCTGTATGTATGACCTGCAGAAGAACAGCCAGACCAGGGTAAAGGTGGTGCCTGAGCCAGACTTGTGGTATTGGCTCTACACGGCCCTGTATGTATGACCTGCAGAAGAACAGCCAGACCAGGGTAAAGGTGGTGCCTGAGCCAGACTTGTGGTATTGGCTCTACACGGCCCTGTATGTATGACCTGCAGAAGAACAGCAGACCAGGGTAAAGGTGGTGCCTGAGCCAGACTTGTGGTACTTGGCTCTACACTGCCCTGTATGTTGACCTGCAGAAGAACAGACCAGGTAAAGGTGGTGCCTGAGCCAGTCCTGTCGTATTGGCTCTTCCGTGCCCGTTTGGTTTGTCCTTCAGAAGAACAGCCAGACCAGGGTAAAGGTGGTGCCTGAGCCAGTCTTGTGGTATTGGCTCTACACTGCCCTGTATGTATGACCTGCAGAAGAACAGCCAGACCAGGGTAAAGGTGGTGTCTGAGCCAGACTTGTGGTATTATCTCTACACTGCGCCTGTATGTATGACCTGCAGAAGAACAGCCAGACCAGGGTAAAGGTGGTGCCTGAGCCAGACTTGTGGTATTGGCTCTACACTGCGCCTGTATGTATGACCTGCAGAAGAACAGACCAGGGTAAAGATGGTGCCTGAACCTGACTTGTGGTTTTGGCTCTACACGGCCCTGGAGGTGTGAGCTGCAGAACAGCCAGACCAGGGTAAAGGTGGTGCCTGAGCCATACTTGTGGTATTGGCTCTACACTGCGCCTGTATGTATGAACTGCAGAAGAACAGCCAGACAAGGATAAAGGTGGTGCCTGACCCAGACTTGTGGTATTGGCTCTACACTGCGCCTGTATGTAGGACCTGCAGAAGATCAGCCAGACCAGGGTAAAGGTGGTGCCTGAGCCAGACTTGTGGTATTAGCTCTACACTGCGCCTGTATGTAGGACCTGCAGAAGAACAGGTTCATACATTCTGCCACATTCTACACTACCTTAAAGCTATTTGGAACTGGTCTTTTAGCACCAACGTTCATACATGTCGCCCTTAATGTGCCTTACCCAGATGTCAAACAGTATAGAGGCCCAGATGATTCTCAGGGGTGGAAAATAATCCTGCCCACTAGTTTGAAGATGCCAATAGGCTATTACCTTGCAAGGATAAAAGCTTATTTAGTTTGTGTTAGGTCTTTTTGAACTGTAAGGAGTGGAATGTTATTGTTCAGATTCTCAGGAACAGAACCCTATGAATCATCTCAGGTGACTCTTAATACAAATTACCAGATCACAATGAGTATTGATGAAGCCACAATCAGTCTTAATGTCCCTGTTATCAGGATAACAGTATAGTAGAAGACTGGTCGTCATCGCTAGCACCCGCATTTGACTAGTCTTTGAGAAAATTATGCACATACTAATATAGCTTAAGAAAGTGATTGGCACTATAGGGGTATGATTGAAATCAGCCTATCAGAGAGAGTAGTTTTATGGTAGGTTACATAATTTACAGCATGTTATTGGGGGTACTCTTCAAACAAAAATACAGGCAGTCCCTGGATTATGAATGAGATTAGGACTATTTGTTTGTTCTTAAAGGGGTTGTCTCACTACATTGATTCATCTTGCCTCAGTCCTGTTTTCTTGGTTTCATTTTGAATTCAGGGTCGTGTTTATTGGCTTCCACTAGGCTGCAGTAGAAGCCAGGTCTGTAGCTATAGCAACCAGTGCTGGCAGCATATCATAAGATCTGATCTCTCTATTACAGTCAACGGCTCTACACTCTCACCGGTCCCGCAAGTCCGCTGCCTTGGGGTAATCCTAAACTCCGCTCTATCTTTCAAACCACACATCCAAACCCTCACCTCTGCCTGCCACCTCCACCTGAAAAACATCTCTCGCATCCGCTCATTCCTCAACTATGGCACTACAAAAATGCTGGTCCATGCCCTTGTCATCTCCCGCCTAGACTACTGCAACATCCTTGTCAGTGGCCTCCCAGCTAGCATCCTCGCTCCCCTCCAATCCATCCTGAACTCTGCTGCCCGTCTTATCCACCTCTCTCCTCGCTACTCCTCTGCCTCTCCCCTCTGCCAATCCCTTCACTGGCTTCCCATTGCCCAGCGAATTCATTTCAAGCTACTAACCATGACCTACAAGGCTCTCCATGACCTCTCCCCTCCATACATCTCTGCCCTAATTTCCAAATATCTCCCCTCACGTACTCTCCGCTACTCACAGGGCCTTCTCCTCTGCCCTCCCCTTATCAGCTCCTCACACAACCGTCTCCAAGACTTCTCCCGTGCTTCACCCACACGCTGGAACTCACTGCCCCAACACATCAGACTCTCCTCCACTTTCACCAGCTTCAAAAGCAACCTGAAAACTCATTTCTTCATGCTTGCCTATAACCTACACTAACCTTGCTGTCACTACTTCCTCCACAAACATGTCTGCCCCTCACCTCCTGTCTCTTTCCCCCTCCTTGTAGATTGTAAGCCCTCGCGGGTAGGGTCCTCTTTCCCTCTGTCGTGCCAATTGTCATTTTCCCTTGTCACTGTACTCGTTTGACTTATGTGGTGTATGTAGCCCCCTCGAATGTACAGCACCCTGGAATCAATGGCGCTTTAAAATAAATAATAATAATAATAATAAAATGAGAGATCAAACAGGTCTGTAGCTATAGCGACCTGAGGAGCTGATGCAGCCCATACAAGAGGGATATCTAGGAATAGGTAGGACACTGCTAATGGACACATATTGCAAAGTGACTTGTTTTTGCAAGATCTTTAACATAAAAAGCAAACCTTGTAGTGAGACAACCCCTTTAAGTCTGATTTGTATGTAAGTCAGAACAGGTACATTACAAGTAGTCCTGCCTGTGTACAGGGGCAGTCCCACTCACGGAGACAAGGAGCCTCCCTGACACTACGCACGTTGTCTCCTCCACAGCAGCCCCATGTCTTCCTCTGTGTGAGAACCTGTGGCTTCAGGCTCCTATAAGAGGCGGCCTACAAAGGGTTAGTGACACTGGTGGTCTCTTATACTCGGGTGGTGTCCCCTTGTGTCGCCACCTATGGCTTGGTGTGGCTTGTTTATGCCCATCTTCCCCCATTGGATGTGACTGAAGTTAGAATGGTTTCAGCACTACTTCCTCTCTCGCAGACTATATGTCTACTACTCATTTGATTGTAGATGGGGAGCGAGCACTGTCTAAGTTGCTCGCTCCAATTCAGTGTGCAGAGCACATTTGCCACACACACTGTCCGCGCGCTGCCAGCATCTTCAATTGGAGCCGGGGAGGGAGATGCAGTGTGACGTGGTCCGCTGCAGTGGCTGATAGCCACACTATGAATTAACTAACCTCAGTTGGAGCCGGGGACGGAGATGCAGGGTGAAGCGGTCCGCTGCAGTGGCTGTAGCCACACAGTGAAGTAATACAGGAGCAGCAAACCTCTTTTATGGAGGGTGACATCAGCACATGTCATGCCCCATAGAAGCCTCTGTGCGTAGCTAGGGGACCCTCATAATTCAGGGGTTGTCTGTACATATCCATCTTCACATGGTCCCTGTACTTTTAAAGGGAATCCGTCACCAATTTTTAGTTTTACTAATTAAAACAAGACCCTGATCCATATTCACTTCTTCTTCTCCGTTTTTATTTTCTGATTGTAGATTTCTCAGTTTTGTCGTCTATATATGATTATGGGGGCGGACATCATGCTTGCACTGCTTTAACAGCATTTAGAGATACTTAACAGCAGCTTCATGCACATAGGAGCCTTAAGAATGACTCAGTCCCACTGACTTTTATAGGAAAGTTTTCTAGACATGTTCTGTGACCTGGGAAGAAATCAGTGTGCAAGGAGGTGAGAGGGGGGAGCTGTGACTATTTCCTTTTGTGACTGGTGGATCTTGTATTATCTATACACAATGGTGTCTCTTTTCAGTGTAACCCTGCCTGTGCCGATCATGAGCAGAATACTAAAAATCTCTCTCTACAGAACAGGAAGTGTCAGACTGTTATTTAGGCTTAGTGGCCAAAGTGAAAACTGCAGGACCTAAGAATTTTTTAAAACTATTAAAAGTGATATGGAAAATTTAAAAAAAAATAATCAAAAATTCTTAAAAAATGTGTTTAACATAAAAACAGAGTTAAACATGGTCATTTTTTGTTGACCCATTCCCTTTAAGGCTAGTTTACACATTTAGGGTCACATGTATGGAAACTGTCTAGGTCTAAAATTCACTTTCTTCCATAGCAACCAGAATGCCCCTTTCCTTTTTCCAGAGCACTATATAAAATGGCCCTCAGTGTGTTGTTCCTTTCTAAATATTGGTCAATCATTAAAGGGGTTTTGCCACGATCTAATGTTGACGTGGGATTCTCCAAAATGGCTATTTAATAACTTTTCTAAATACAGTCATGGCCAAAGGTTTTGAGAATGATACAAATGTTAATTTTTACAAAGTCTACTGCATCAGGTTTTATAATGGCAATTTGCATATACTCCAGAATGTTATAAAGAGTGATCAGCTTAACAGCAATTAATTGCAAAGTCAATAGTTGCCTAGAAAATGAACTTTTTCCCCCAAAACACATTTCAACTTCATTGCAGGCCTGCCTTAAAAGGACCAGCTAACATCGTTTCAGTGATTGCTCCATTAACACAGGTGTGGGTGTTGATGAGGACAGGGCTGGAGATCAATCTGTCATGATTAAGTAAGAATCACACCACTGGACACTTTAAAAGGAGACTGGTGCTTGGCATCATTGTTTCTCTTCTGTTAACCATGGTTATCTCTAAAGAAACACGTGCAGTCATCATTGCACTACACAAAACTGGCCGCACAGGGAAGAGTATCGCAGCTAGAAAGATTGCACCTCAGTCAACAATCTATTGCATCATCAAGGAATTCAAGGAGAGAGGTTCCATTGTTGCCAAAAAGGCTCCAGGGTGCCCAAGAAAGACCAGCAAGCGACAGGACCGTCTCTTAAAAGTGTTTCAGCTTCGGAATCGGGCTACCAGCAGTGCAGAGCTTGCTCAGGAATGGCAGCAGGCAGATGTGAGTGCATCTGCACGCACTGTGAGGCGGAGACTCATGGAGCAAGGCCTGGTGTCAAGGAGGGCAGCAAAGAAGCCACTTCTCTCCAGAAAAAACATCAGGGACAGACTGATATTCTGCCAAAGGTACAGGGAGTGGACTGCTGAGGACTGGGGTAAAGTCATTTTCTCTGATGAATCCCCTTTCCGAATGTTTGGAACATCTGGAAAACAGCTTGTTCGGAGAAGACAAGGTGAGCGATACCACCAATCTTGTCTCATGCCAACTGTAAAGCATCCAGAAACCATTCATGTGTGGGGTTGCTTCTCAGCCAAGGGAATCGGCTCTCTAACAGTCTTGCCTAAAAACACATCCATGAATAAAGAATGGTACCAGAATGTCCTCCAAGAGCAACTTCTCCCAACCGTCCAATAGCAGTTTGGTGATCAACAATGCCTTTTCCAGCATGATGGAGCACCTTGCCATAAAGCAAAGGTGATAACTAAATGGCTCAGGGAATAAAACATAGAGATTATGGGTCCATGGCCTGGAAACTCCCCAGATCTTAATCCCATTGAGAACTTGTGGTCAATCATCAAGAGATGGGTGGACAAACAAAAAACAACAAATTGTGACAAAATGCAAGCATTGATTGTGCAAGAATGGACGGCTATCAGTCAGGATTTGGTCCAGAAGTTGATTGAGAGCATGCCAGGGAGAATTGCAGAGGTCCTGAAGAAGGGTCAACACTGCAAATATTGACTTGCTGCATTAACTCATTCTAACTGTCAATAAAAGCTTTTGTTAATCATAATATGATTGCACTTGTATTTCTGTATGTGATAAAAACATCTGACAAACACACATAAAAACCAGAGGGCAACAGATCATATGAAAATAGAATATTTGTGTCATTCTCAAAACTTTTGGCCATGACTGTATACGTGATTAAAAAAAGTGAAGCCTCTGAGAGCTGCAGCCTGATTTCGATGCCCTTAGTTTCCTGACTGTTTACATTGGCTAGGACCAGGAGCTGAACAAACAAGCTCCTGGCTGGGCTTGTGTTGTTTGGACTTCTTATCTGATGGCAGGACACAGAAAGGAGCTTTTAAGGGAGGGAGAAAACAAAACCCATATAAAAACATGTTTGCTCAACTACAGAGACTGAGTATCAGGAGCGTGCATGGGAGGTGAAGCGATGACATCACAGAGGAGGTACTTGTTTTTTTTAAACACAGAAACAAAATGCCATTTTTTCAAGGCTCAAGAGAGGAGTATCAGCCTGTTAGGTGAGGAAATCACTTCTTGGCAAAACCCCTTTAAGGTCTCCAGGGGCAGTTCCTAGGTATCTTGGTACAAAACAGGTATAAAACGAGAGGCCCTGAATGTCTGATTATGGGGGATACCTGAACCCTCTTTGCAGCCCTGGCGAAAACCAATAAAAATTCAAATACCAGGATCAATCATCCCAATACCTGAACAAAACTGATATATTAATATGTAATGTAGCTCTGTGTTCAGACTAAAATACTGCAAGAGAAGCATCTTACAGTGATACACTCATATGAACAAGCCCTTGCATTAAATTGCCAACCTGACTCAGCACTAGATCTTTGTGTGCGGCCCTTTACTGACAAAGCACAATCTCGCTCATTCGTGCTACTCGTGCAGTAATACAGTTCAGATGATCCTAAGCAATGACATTCACTGTGGACTCAGACCTATTTGTAGATGTGTTCTTCTTCTAAGCCCTGACCCATCCAGCCATTGAGGAGTAAGAACTGGGCATCCATGCAGTAAATCATCAAGTGGTCGTATAGTCATGTAGAAGCTATTAGCTATTAAAATGAACTTTATTTAACTAGTCTCTGCTGTTCTATAAGGTGCCCCAATAGACACAGAAATGCTCCAGTCACCACTTAAAGGTTTTTTTCCACGATTTAATGTTGACGTGGGATCCTCCAAAATGGGTATTTAATCACTCTTCTAAATATATGTCATTAAAAAAGTGAAGCTTGTGAGAGCTACAGCCTTTCTTACATGCCCTCAGTTTCCTGACTGTTTACATTAGATATACCAGGAGCTGATCTGCCCACACTTGAGTTGTTTGCACTTCTTCTCTGATGGCAGGGAACATGAACGAGCTTTGAAGGGACTGGGGAGAAAAGATCCTGTGGCTGCTGTATAAAGAATCCACTAGTCGTAATGTAATTATCTGGGTAAACATGGAGACACTTCCTGGATCCCTGCTCAGCCCTCCTACCTCCCCCCTGCATCAGTTTGTGAACAAATGAAAGAACACTGCCTGCTCAGAGCTTATCTTCTCTCCTGAGCAGATAAGAGGGAGAAACAAAACTCGTATAGCTTATGCACAATTCAGTTATCCTCTGTGATTATTAGCCAAACATTTTTGCTCAACTACAGAGACTGAATATCAGGAGCGTGCTTGGGAGGTGGAGTGATGACATCACAGAGGAGGTACTTGTTTTTTTAAACACAGAAACAAAATGCCATTTTTTCAAGGCTCAAGAGAGGAGTATCAGCCTGTTAGGTGAGGAAATCCCTTCTTTGCAAAACCCCTTTAAGATGATTCTTGTCATTACAGAATTCTGCTGTCAAAGTCACTTTGCCAGCTTTTAATGTGGATCTGGATATTTGTCATTCATTCCTCAACATTGAGATTTCAGCACCAAGAAGGACGAGCGGTTTGGTTATACAAATGCAGAAAGTAGCAGGAGTCGCTAGGATCTGCAAATGATCAAATGTTCAAGCACTTGGCTCCAATCTGTGGCATGTGGGGAGCAAATCAGATTGAAAGCAACGTTTTTTTGGCCACATTTGATCATGTGTTGTGGGATGATTGTCTGATGCCTCCTGTGTGACGACGTGCCAGTTATTGCCGCTTGCTGCATGCTGAAGAAGTCAGAATCCTTGATCTGAATGACTGGTTTATCACTCTGGCAGATCACTATGTGCTTCGGCCCATACATCGGCACTGTTCAATCTTGCTTACCCTGGTGATTGGGAGAATGACCACAAACTGGAATAACAGCAAGAGATGTGTAGAGGCAAGCCTCGGCATAAACGGGTCATCTGATTGAGAAAATGGCACCTAGAATTCCATTCTGTACTGCAAGGAAAATTGGACATTCCAAACCTAAGGCGGCAAACAGTGTCAAAACAAACCTTCAGAAGGTGTTTGCATGACATTGGGCTATGGGTGTTCTCTCCAACTCCCACTATATATATCACAGTGCACAGAAGGCCAGCAGTGGAGGTCTTTCTTTATCAGTGAAGAGTCCTGCTTTTGTTTTAGATGCAAAAATAGCTGGCGATCAGCCTGGAGAAAGTGGACAACACCATGAAGAGGGCTTCACAAGTGAACGTCACACCAGTCCTGGGATTATAGTAGGGTGTGGCAAAACATACTATAGCCCGATTCCTCTAGTCTTCATTTAAAGCACATAGACAGCTCAGCATTACATTGATTTACTCAAGGACCCAGTAGTGCAGCCAATTTTCCAAGGTGTCCCAGGAGCACTTTTTCAACAAGACAACTCGAGGCCACATGTTCCTTGTGCTACTATGAGCTTTCATGGCCTGGAAATGTGCTTGCACGGCCTCCAGCATCTCTAGACCTGTCTTTCATTGGTTATTGGTCGGCAATTGCAAAGCGACCTGCCAGCAGCCAATCTTGAAGATTTGCCCAACTGCATTCAACGTGGCATAACATTCCTCAGACAACCATTAATAACCTCCTTGATAGCATGCCAAGGCGTGTAAATTAAAATGTTTTGAATATTTTGTTTCCACTTTTTTTATCATTTGCATATCAACAACATGTCTATAGATCCTGCGATTTCCATAATTACAAGACTTTTCTTTCTTTGTGCTGCAATTTCCAGGTTGAGGAGCGCATAACTGCATGAAGTTAACAATTCTGGAGAATTATATTATGTTCCTATGAGAAACGCTACTCACTGACCACAGCAAAAGTTCTGCAGCATTTACATCGGCAAATCTGCAGCAGCAAATGCGGATTTTGTTGTGGATTTGGAGTTGAATGTATTAAAGTAAAATAAAAATAAAAAAGTATTCACAATCTGCAGTTAATAATTTTGCTACAGAACCACAGCATTTCCTTAAAAGGGTTTTGCCACGATGTAATGTTGACGTGGGATCCTCCAAAATGGGTATTTAATCATTTTTCTAAATATATGTGATTACAAAAATTGCACCCTGAGAGAGCTACAGGCTGCCTTACCTCCCTTAGTTACTTCAAAGCTTCTATTAGATACGACCTGACAAGAGCTGCTGGCACGGCTTGCACAGAGAAAACTTCTTATCTGAAGAGACTGAGCTGAGAAGCTTTCAAGGCACCGGGTAGAAATATGTTGTTTTTTGTATACAGAATCCACTAGTTGTAGTGTGATTTATAGATCCCTGCTTTATCTTTACAGAGAACATGAAGAAGCTTTCAAGCTGCTGTGGAGAAAAGCTGTTGTCTTTTGTATACAGAATCTACTAGTTGTAGTTTGATTATTTGAGTGAACATTGCACACGATCCCTTATGCAGGCTCTGTGCTCTGGCTGTGTCTCTCTCAACTCCGTGGCTTGTTTACATTTGCTTCTTAGCAGATAAGGCACGTCCTGGCAAAACCCCTTTAAGGAAAAACTTTCCATGTAGATTTGTTATTTTTGACAACGTCAAAGGTCAATCGTAATCTCTGTAAAGAGCTGTGGATTATTACTGCCATATATAAAAATACATTTTTTAAAAATCTGCAGCATATCCACAGTACAAAGTAATATGCTGCGGATTCAAAATCTGCACTGCAAGTCAATTTGTAAGTGGATTCTGAGAGGATTTTTTTAGAATTACATTCACTAAATACATTGCAAATTTTTCGGCATCACACCAAACTCTTTGGGAAAATACCCTAAGGAGTCATTTTACTTTAAGACTGGGTTTCAGGCAGATCTTGCAGCAGACTTAGGCTGGATTCACACAGTTTTTTTTACACTTATTCTGATGCATAAAATGCAGATTTTATATGTACTTTATGCATCATAATATGTATATAAAAAAGCAACAGTAGCGTCCCATTATTTTGTATGGGAATACACACCATTACTGCACATCAAATGCATGTTAATTGTGCGTAATGTGTTTTGTGTGCATGATTTTACATCAGACTCTAAACTACTTTCACTAGCCTCAAAAACAACCTGAAAACTCATCTATTCAGGATAGCTTACAATAACCCTGCTGCCCCTACAGCTCCCACAAACATGTCTGCCCCTCACCTTATGTCTCTTTCTTTCTTCCTTGTAGATTGTAAGCCTTTGCGGGCAGGGTCCTCTTGTCCTCTGTACCAGTTATTAGTCACTTATTGTCACCCTTTTACTTATTTGCCATATGATATGTATGTAATCCCCCTTGAATGTACAGCACCCTTACACTAATGGTGCTCTAAAATAGTTATGGGAAGTCAATGGGGATTGCAAAAAATGCACCAAATTATGAGTGTATTTTGCTGCAAAATTTCATGCATAATGCATGAAAAAACACAACTGCAATGAAGCTCCCTCTACTGCAAAAAGCACATGAAAATCTGTATCAAAAATACATACACAAGACACAACAAATGAAGTGTGTATGTATATAAGTGTGTGTTTCTGCTGTAAAATAAAAAGGCAAAATCTTCAAGAAAGGTTTTTCTGCGGGTTTTAGTGCAGATTTTGCCTTCTCTCATTGAAGTCAATGTAGAAAAATCTGCAGTCAATATCTACAATAAAACCACACCAAAATCCACCCTGTGTGAATGTACCCTTAAAATCTAAGAAACACAGAGAAAGGTTTCATAGAACACGCTGACGCATTTCAGATGTCTGTCCTTAACCCTATGCTAAGATTAAAGGGGTGTTCTGACAATAAGAAATGCTCGTTAGTCTGTCGGGGCATGATGGAAAATAAAAGAGAAGTATACTTACCTCCTGGATGCAGTCGTTCCGTCGCCCCAGTAGTAGCCTTGAATGCTCATCGTTCACGTGGCAGGTGCAGCCAATCACAGGCCACCGCAGTCACATGAACATTGTGCACCTATTACGTGAATGATGAACCTTCAAAGCCACAGTCGGGATCACCAGAACGGCCGCGTACAGCAGGGAAGTATGCCTTTCCTCTTCTATTTTTCATCATGCCCCAACAGAATAACAAGCATTTTCTCCTGTGGGAACACCCTTTTAAGAATAGATGTCCGAAACTCGTCAGTGTCTGCTATGATGCGCTTCTCTTTGGGGACTTATATGACCTTTAAATAATCAAGCGATTTTAAAAAGACTTGCTGCTTGGATCGAATGCTGGAGTTTACCTTCCTATTTCTGGTAGAAGCTTGACTTCACTTCCCCTGTGCTACCTCCAACTACACACAATTGAGACCTGGTGAGCTGACCCAGATCCTTGTTTTTTTTGCCTAAAGTCAAAATGTTACAAGCACAAGAACCTCTAAAAACAACATGGGCTGATGATAGGTTAGACTGTGATAAAATACTTCAGAAGGGGATATTACGTTTTATACTGTATAAACAATGAGGAACTGAGGAAGAAAATTGGGGAGCTAATGCGCTCATGGACATTCAATGGGGCTGATCCATTACTAGCTTTCGATGTGTTTCCACACTGACAATGCATACAAAAAAGGACACTTTTCTCTCTCTTCACACAACACTAATTTGAAATCCATGCCAGAAAAAAATATGCACTGGAGTTTATAATGAGAACTATGGCATATATTTCCAATAAAAAATAAACTAGGATGCAGAAAATACGCAGTTTTCACGTACTGTCAAAACATGTGAAAATTGTGCCATGTAAATAAAGCCTAAAGAAGGAATTGAGTAGCGTGATCCCTCAACATATAATATCAATTGGTTCCAGGCCGACCATTTTATAGTGATAACATATAAATTTAGATTTAAGAAAATGCAGCAGATATTAATCCTGATAAAGCAAGTCCTTACATAGAACATCAGAAAGAGCTGCTGGAAGCTGGAAATCACTTTCTATGTTGAGAACAGGAGCTCCTTTGGGTCATGTGCTTTATATACAATGTACCAGAAAAGGAAAATTGTATGGCGAGTGTGGTCTAGACAGCCCAAGGACAGAACATCGTATAGTGAAAATATTGTATCTTGAGGCTATCGTAAGTAGAAGGACCACTGTATATGCAAGAAGACTAAAACCAAGAGGAACAGTTAAAAAGGGGTTCCATAAGAGAAAAATAAACATGGCTCGGGTCTGGGGCACATGTCCAGTAACCATGACTATACTGGAAACTGTTAATTGGTTCTGAGGATCCCAACAGACAACCAAGATAATGCAAAATGAAGATAAAAAGAAGCAGATACTAATCCTGATAAAGCAAGTCCTTCCATATAAGATCAGAATGAGCTGCTGGAAGCTGGAAATCACTGGAGCTTCTTTAGGTCATGTACTTTATATACAATGTACCTGAAAAAAGAAAACAGGGTCGTCATTTGGTGCCCAAAGGAGCTGCTCATCCTGGCACATGTAAGAGCAGTACAAGACATGTAGCACTGCACTGTACTGAGGCTCTACTAGACCGCCAATCACTGCATGCACTGCACTAATGTAGAGGTTTTACAAGTAAAATGTTGATAACTGGTTGGATCTTCCATCAGTCACACGAGCCACAGATCAGCCGTGTCTGTGATATTTTATGGTGAGTGTGGTGTCAAGATACATTGTCCCATTAAAGACCATTGTATATTGCATATACTGGAGCCATTATAACTTGAGAGACCACTATATATGCTATAGCCAAGACCACTCTAAAGAGGAGGAAAAGTTAAAAGGGGTTCCATGAGATAAGGACATGGCTCTTGTCCATAGCATATGTATGGTGTTGCAGACTGAGGTCAATTCAAGTAATTGGAGCAATTTGCAGCACACAGTTTATTGACAAAATAAGGGCGAGATGTCAAAAAAGTGGTGTTTCCACACCAGTTTTAGGTGCATTAAATCAGTGTAAAGTGCACCCAAAAGTCCTATCCTTCGCAAAATCTGGCGTCAGGTGTACATTGCATAGAAAACTTAATACGCCTTAAAAGGCGCATTGTACCTAAAAAGGCGAATCACGTCAAAAAAAGTGCATTGCGCAAATCGCCGCACATAGCTTATAATTGGTAGTATATGTACTGTGCCTATCGAGGCGCATTGCCCGACGGAGGCGCATTGCATGATGGGGCGGGCGCACAGTGCACCATATTTAGGTGTATTACAATGTGTTGTGCCGGCATATAATGCCCTGGGTTTTGGTGTAGACAGTCATTTCAACAAGAGTATGGCATCAAAAGTGGTTTTGGTGTAGAATAGACCAAAAAACTGGCGTTGCCGTGTTGGGACATGTCACCCTAAGTGTTTAACAACATCCACAAATCTAGGTACAATCTACTACTGCAATTGAACTGCAATAGAGGACTGAGGAGGGTGGCATGGTTTTAAGGAAAAACAAGCAAACCCTTTTTTTTTTTCCCCTAATCTTGGACAACCCCTTTTAGGTTTATCAAGAAGTTAATCCAAGGGTTCTATTTAAGTTGGAAAAAATGAGTCGTGTTCATTAGAGGACGTGACACGGCCGGATGAAGACCAGCGAGATGGTCTCATTTTAATGTTCGGACCTTTATACGCCACAAGACAGACTCTCCGCTCCCCCTCCCATCCCCACCACTGCAGATGCTGGTCTCAGCCTCTCTTTGGGTTTTATTTATATCATCTTTTTTTTAATCATTTTAACATTTAATGCTCCTCAATTAAAGTGTTTTTAGAGTGGATCCAGCTTAAATTGTGCATTAAGCACTTTGGTTAACGGTAGTTAAGGGCAAGGAGAGGGATTATAGTTGAGCATGTGTGCGTGTCAGTATATATATGTGCAGAGCGCTCCGCTGTAAAGCAGATTATGCTGCGGCATTTGCAACGGTTAGGGCAGCTCACAACCTGCATGCATATGGCTTGGGAGAGGAATTAACCCATTCTTGGGAAACTACAGTAATGCATGGTTAGTTGGTATAGAGAATACAAGGGATTAGCTTCTCTGTGAGAAGAGGATGCTTTCTGATATGATGGACCTCCTCACAGCATTTTAAAGGCACAGTACCAAGGTGAATTAAAACTGGTGGAAAGATTTGTTGGCAGGGAACCTGCAGCCTAAGCAATGTTACCGAATGTGTTCGCCTCCTGATGGGCATCATTTGGGGTTTTAACAATCGCTATGCAAACAGAAGTTTAATGCAAAAAACAAACCCAGCACATTTTTTTTTTTCTGATATTTTAACCAACCTTCTAATTGTCCTTTAATATAACAAGCATTTTTAGGAATGACCATGCGTTTTTTTTATACCATCTCAAGAATTTTATTAAAGGGGTTTTGCCACGAAGTAAAATTGATGTGAGACGCTTGCAAATTACATTATAAACATTTTCACAATTCATCATTAAAAATTATATATCGTTTTTATTTTAGCTGCTCCTTTATGCTATGTTCACACGGCATAATCGCTCGGCGTAATTATGCCCCGCAATTACGCCGTGTGTTTGGGAGCCCCGCCGGCCCCATAGACATTCATTACTAGCGGCGCGTGTTTGCCGCTAGTAATTGACATGTCACTTATCTCCCTCCACGGCGTATTGTCCGAGCAAGGAGAGGAGGTGTAATCCATAGTTCTCTATAAGAACTGTGGATTACCGTGATGACTGGAATGTATCTCACCCCATATTGAGCGCAGAACGGTGCGAAATACGGGGTGAGGTAAGTCCCAATTTTAGCCATGTGAACATAGCCTTAGAGATCCCTTTTTTATGCTCATCTCCAGGGGATACGACCAGGGCTGAGAGCTCCTCAGTCCTGGTCAGACATGCCCAGTCTTCACCTTTCCTCTCAGACAGCACCTGGGTGTGAACACTCAGCAGCTGTCATTCTAATCCCGTCCTCTGTACTCCTTAGTAATTACTCAAACAGTGCAAATAAATTAAAAAAAGAAACCTCAATGGAGGTGGTGTGCATTGATAAAGAGGAAAAAAAACAGTTTGATTCCTACAGGGATTTAAACCTAGGAACCTTGTGATGTCATGAAAAAACTTAACCTATGAGCTACACTTTAGCTACTCACAGCTCTATACATAAACAGACCTTTCCTTGACTAGAAAGAGAAAAGGCATGGTGATATCATCTTGCTGGGTCACATGATATGCAATTCCGACAAAACACTTCCCCTCCCCCCTTCTGAGCACACGGAGCTGAAGAGCTGGAGGCAGAAGGTATGAAATGAGATCATGGCAAAACCCCTTTAAGACAACAGCCTTGGTGTTAAGTCAAGTACTATACAAAAGGATCTGGAGGATGGACTTCACAATTGTCAACTTTTGGATTCAAGCAGCATCCCAAAACAGTCAATTATTGGCAAGGTTTGCATAAATTCCACCTCTTTTCTGGGAGCCTCCCAAAAGAATTGGGGACCTTAGCAAGTATGATGCACATAAGTATAGGAAGAGCCAAGAGCTTCCATTATGCAGCTTCACAAAAGGCTTCTCACAACAATCTATCCTAATCTATTCAGGTGTCCTCAACTATGCAGCCTCACTAGGAATGTTACAGGGAAAGCAATCTGGGGCTACTTGCTGAACAACCCCTTTGTTGCTTTCTGTGCAAATGTGGCCATTTCTTGTGCCATTTGAAGCCTCCCTTCTCTGTAGCCGAGCTGCAGAATTTCCTGTTTGAAGTTTATTTCCGTTTGCCCAGTAAAATACAAGCTCTAAGATCCTTTGCTGTGCTTTGTCTATCTACCCTCCTTCCACCTAACCTCAGGTCTCAATGCAAACCCCATTTCCTCCGTCATGTTTAAGTCCTTGGGAGAAAGTACCAAAGAGCTGTGGCTTCAAAGGCTGGATTCAAACAATGGGCCTTATGTATGAAAATGGTCCAGGAGTAAGACTGTCTGTTGCCTATAGCAACCAGAGCTAAATATTATCCCAGAGCACAATATAAAATGAAAGCTCTGATTGGTTGCTATCGGCAACAAAAAGTCTTACTGCGAGACCGTTTTCATACATAAGGCCCAGATTTTTATAATATTTTTTTTTGCAGCAAAATCGTGAAAGGAACCAAAACACAGAAGTACAAGCCTTTCCATTATACTTTTTCCCTGTGTACACTCCACTCCTGGTTTTGGCTTACCAAATACTGTTGAAAACACCGTAAAGCAGGGGTGTCAAACTGCGGCCCTCCAGCTATTGGGAAACTAAAACTCCCATCATGCCTACTGTTATAGATTATACAAATGCATGATGGGAGTTGTAATTGCCCAACAGCTGGAGGGCTGCAGTTGGACACCCCTGCTGTAAAGAAACATTACATTGTTAAGGCAGTTGTGCCAGTATTCTGGCACAATTTGTGCCCAAAAAATGGGGCACCTGCTTTACACCAAATTTTTTATGTGTTTTAGACAGTTTCTAGACATCTCTGTACTTTGTTTGATAGAAGGGGTATGGGCTCAGTAAAAGGGGCATGGTTTCCATGAAAGGGGGGTAGTTTAGCATGTGACGCTATGCGCCAAAAATGTGCCAACATTTTGGTGCAGCAGTGGTATAAAGTGAGATATCGATTGAAAAACTGCGCGGCGATGCGCGTGTCAGGGCGTTTGTCAGGTGGCATATCTCCTAATATTTTGAATAAGGTTTGTTATATAACTTTATTATACGTGTTATAATTATTCGGTGTGTATTTGATGTAAAGAATTTTGTGCTATCACTTGACTAATATGACCTGTTTACATTATATCAGTTGACTCTGTTACCAATTAATTATCAATCATTGGATTACTATTTTTCTTATTCCTAGTGTTAGGTGTGATGGGCCATCTTGACTGTTATGTTTTACATGACTTAAAGGGGTTGTCTCACTACGAAGATTGCTTTTTAGGTTATAACTACAGACCTGTTTGATCCCTCCTGATAGGTTGCCAGCACTGGTTGCTATAGCTACAGACCTGGTTTCTACTGCAGTCTAGTAGAAGCCAGTGAACACGCCCCTGAATTCAAAGTGATACCAAGAAAACAGGACTGAGGTGAGATGAATCAATGTAGTGAGAAAACCCCTTTAACTTTCTTTTTTAGTAGTTGTGATATACTATTTTGCTATATATTGATGTATATGTTTCTGTAAGAAAAAGGTCATTTCTAGTTTACTTTTTTATTGTCATCATTGGTTTTGGTTATAATGATATAAAGTAAGCCAATTTATAATAGGCGTGAAGTTAGAATAGACCGTTCTATCGTGCGCCAGATTTATGAACACTAGGATAGATGTGGCGCAGTGTAAGGGCTCATTCACACTTCTTATTCTGGGACGGATTTCAGCCATATTGCGCGCCGTATTTGCGCTCCAGTACGGCTGAAATCAGTCCTAGGCATTACGTCGGCAATAAGCCGTGTGAACTAGCCCCAAGTCTATGTCTACACTGGCGGTTTTAGTATTTTGAAACCGCTGAAAACCCAACCGTTTATCTAACCCATAGACTTTAACAGAAAAAATAACCTGTAGTCTACACAGGTCGATTTTTTTTTTAAATGCTTTTTCTGGTGCCGGCAGATTTAGGAATCTGTATAATCCAAAGGCATTTTGCCGTCTGTTTACCATATACTCAATTGTATGGACCAGGGCAAAAAATGAGAACTGGTAGCGGACAAGAGACAAAAACCGGTTTCATAGTTTGTAAGGCTAAAAAAAGAAAGTGCCATCTAGTTCGCCTGTTGATGCTAAGGTGTTGATCCAGAGGAAGGCAAAAAACCCCCAATGAGGTAGAAGCCAATTGTCCTCATTTTAGGGAAAAATTCCTTCCTGACTCCAATCTGGCAATCAGAAAAATCTCTGGATCAATGACCCCTCTTCTCAATCCTAGTCACTATAAAATTGTTTATATTATTACGCTCCAGAAATGAATCCAAACCCTTTTTGAACTCGGTTATTGTTCCAGACAAGTCCCCCTGGAAAAAGGGAAATTCCCTAGTTTCATGCTCTTACAGTAAAAAATCCCTTTTTTTGTTTATGTAGAAACTTTTTTTCCTCAAGACGTAAAGGTGCCCCTTGTTTAGATACAGCCCTGGTATAAATAAATCTTGGGAGAGGGTCTCTATATTGACCTTTGTGTATTAAAAAATATTTTTTTTGTCCCGGAAAAAACTTCTTTTTTTAAACTAATTTAAACCTTTAAATTTTCCAAATTTTTGGGTACTGTAGTCCACCCCGTCTTTTTTTTTTTGTTGCCGCCTTTTTTACCTGTTAAGTCTACAAGTCTTTTTTCCCGTGCATGGGCCCAAAAAATGTACCAATTTTCATGTGTGGTCTAACCGTGACTTGTATAAGGGAGAAAAGTTTATTGTGCATCTATGCCCTTTTAAAGCCCCCATAATTCTTTTTTCTTTGGCTGTGCTGCGACATGGTGTACAATTAAGTTTTTTGACCGGATTCCCCGTCCTTCTCCTGTCCTCTTACCAGCATTTTTCATTTAAATGTAAACATGTAATGGATTTCTCTTCCCCTGTGCATTTAAACCCTTTCATTTATCCCGTGTTTAAACCCTTTGAATTTTTCCCCCCCGGCCCCAATTTTCCGATCCTTTGTAATAAATATTACCTCTATTGTGTTGATTCTTTAAGAGTTAGTATGTCGCAAAGATCGTATTTATGTGTTTCCCCTGTGAAAGACATTAATGAAAATTTTAAAGAGGTGGGGCCCCAAAATTGCCCCTTGTGGTCCCCCTGTAACAGCGACCCAGTTGAGTATGTACGTTAATTACTCCTTTGTTTTTTTCAGTGAGCCGTTGTTCCCCCTTGCACCAAATTTTCCCCAGCCCAAGCATTCTATTTTATTTCCCAACCTTTTTATGTGGCAGGTTGGCTTTCTGATGTTTTTGCCCGTTGCGATGTAAAAGTTCAATTTTTAATGTTAAGTGTTACACCGATTGATAAATCTCCCCCCGTGGGGAAACCCCCCACCCAAAGGTGTCATGAAAAATGAACTTTTTGGTCATGACCTCTGGGCGGACACAGAGCTTTTTTTCGTTTGTTAAGGTAAAAAGAATTTGGCCCCGTCATCAAAAAATGTTTAAAAAAATGGGGAAAGAACACAAAGTAATAAAATTTAAATAAAAAAGTTTTAATTTGGGGCATTTAGTGTTATTTCTCTGGAGACCCCCTTAAAACGCAGGATGAGTGGCTAAAAGAGAAAACATTGGGATCTCTCTAGGTTTTCCCTCTTAAAAGGATGTAAAATAAGTCATCAAACATGGGTTTGTTATGAAAGAAACTTTTATCATGTTTAAGTTGTTTAAAGTAAACGGTAGGTAATTTGTGCTCCCTATTGGCGGGAATATGAAACCAGGGGGAGAAGCCGAGCTCTGTGATTTATATGATTTGATGCTGAATTTCAGGTTAAGACGAAATTTAAAAGTGAAAAATAAAGTATGCAGGGACCCCCTTGTAATTGACAGTTTACTTGTACACAAATAATGCAGGGAAAGCTGTCAAACTTGTTGTGGGAGGGGGGAAAGGATTTCCTGTTTTTCAGTTTTGGGGAGGATTTTTTTGTTTTTCCCAAAAAATCCCATTCAAAATCATATTGCCCTATTTATCACAGAGCTCAGCTTCTGTCATATCCTTAGCTCAGAGTAGCATAAACTACCCGAAAGGTTGCTTTTGGCTCTTCCGATGTGTCTTTTAGATCCGGAGCATCTTTTCTCAGTCTCTATTCAGCTCTATGCTAGAACGAGGTTGGAAGGCCCCGCTACATTGTCGGGTTGTACTGCAAAAAAACCCCCTCGTAAGAAGTAGTATAAAGGGGCATGATAAGTTGCATTCCCCCCTTTTACCAATATCTTGTAACTAATCACCTGCTAATACCTGGATATGTATTTTTTCCAATGTGAGAATAACGGTGTGAGCTTTGATTTGTTATAGAAGTACCATACCCCAGAAAAATCGTTTATAGAAAAAAAGGCATTTTTGTAGGATATATTACAAAGTTTATTATCTTTGCATGCAGTATTGAATTATGTGGGGGAAGGGAGTTTTAACAACAGGTTTGCTTTAAGACAAAAAAAAAAAATACATGTGAAGGCGAGAAAGGGTTAACTTGCATTGAGATTTATTTTGAACTTTGTAAAAGGCTTGGGGTTTGATGTTCCCCCAAAGGGGGCGTTTGTTTAACTTTCTGAAATTTCTTTGTTATCTGTGGCCTGATGTGGCTTGAATCCGTCATTGTCCTTAAGAGAGGGGTCGACGTGGTCCAAAAAGATATCATTTATCCAGGAATGCGGAGAAGCTGAAGGTATAAGACATTTAATTAGGAAAAAATATTAAAAAAGGTTTCCAAATTTAAAACCAATCTAAAATGCATCAAAAGAAACTTCCCACGGTCTGCATGTTAAAATCCATGTCCTCCCCCCACCAACTTTACGGGGGCGACTGCGCGGGGAAACCGAAAGTTTTTTAAAATCATAGCAGGACGAGTTTAAAATTGAATGAAGTCTGCACCGATTGTATTTGTTTGTCCCAAAACCCAAAAAATCTTTGAAAATTTGACCACATTTCCGGAAGTGTATGGTATGTAATTTTTATTTTTTTAACCTTTTAAAAAGTGCGCACCCCCAACCCAAATTTGCTGTACCAAAAATGGAAAGTAAAAATAATATCTGGAAAATTTTATTAGGGGCAAAAAAAGCAACTACAAAATGGGGGAAATTTAAGGCGTAAGACTACTTTTTAAAAAAAAACAAAAGTTTAATTAGGCCATGCAGGGAAAAAAAGTTTATGGCTACGCGTTTCTGGGCTAAGGGGGGTTTTTTCGGGGCCGAGGAAACGCTGCTTAGTGAGAAATGCGTATTCCATATACTTTTTATCTTCTGTGAGGACCCGAGGAAACGCTGCTTAGCGAGAAATAATTAGTCCATATACTTTTTATTTTCTGTGAGGACCTGTGAAAGCTGCTTAGTGAAAAAATTTCGTTAATTTCCCTATACTTTTTATTTCTGTGTGGACCCCAGGAAAAAGCTGGGTTAGCGAGAAAAAGGTTAGTTCATTTTTTTTTCTTCTGTTATGTCCTAATTAAACTTCTGGGTTGGGTTTTTATAAATAGTCTTAGCGGCCCTTTTAAAACATAATATTTCCCATACCTATACTCTGGAGCCCCTTTGCGGCGGCCAGAAAGGGGGAGGGGGCTGGGTTAGATTACCACTGATAGGTTGTTTGGGGATTGCGCCTCCCCTGGCTGCGCAAACACCACCAGGTTGTGCAAAAAAAAGACCAAGAATTATCCCTCTGTCCCAAAAACTCCGCACTAGGGGTGCCCTGCCCCGGGTTTTTCGTATTCAGCAAAAAAATTTTTACTCTGACAAATTTCCCCAGGATTTTTAAAATTTATTTTTCTGTATGGACCCCTTTTTTGGAAGTAAACCAGGTGGGTTTTTTTGCCCTGTCTGTAGTGGGGTGATGAGGGGGGGAAGTTTTTGGTCTTGTATAACAAGTGTATATGATTTGAAGTAGGAGTCCTGGGTAAAAAAGAGTAAATTTTGCGGAATCCCAGGATTGACAGCTACAGTACTGTCCTCCCCCCCATACAGCGAATGCAGCCCCGCTCTGCCCCCACACGGATACAGGGAAAGCGTCAATTTATTTTTTGTGGGGTTAAAGGGCAAGCAGGTCTTTACTGTCTCAAGACTTTCTATGAGAATTTACTTTGCTTTTTACTTAGAAATCCAACTTCAAAAAATTTAACCCATTTCCAGAGTCAGCTTCTCTCATCTTTCCCTTTAAAATCTTGCTGTTTGATAAAAGTTGCACAAACCAACCCGCCCGTTTACTTTAATTACTGTAATCAAAGGCTAGAGGTAGGTTAAAGGGATTTTCCACTTTTTTAAAAAGCCTTTCCCCCCCCCCCAAGGAAAAAAAATTTTAAAAGAACTGGTTTTGTACCCAATTGCTGTTA
>JAODAL010020967.1:0-68166 GCA_025379985.1 Phyllomedusa bahiana | reverse complement strand
AATTAAAGACCCTGTCAGTGAACTTCAGGGGCAAACGTTAATTTAAAACCCCCAGGGCGCCAATTTTAGTGCACGCATTAGTAGCATAGAATGTGCCTGAATCTATGAACATGTTCTACTGCATGTCATAGATTTAGCGCTTTCTAGCTACTAAGCGACACTTCTGACTCAGGTAAACCACTTTTAAATTGGTAATTGCTCTACCTGTTCCAGCAGTAATGCGCCTGATTTTGCCATACTAAAGTCATAAATGTGTAGAAACGTACAGTTGTGGTGCGATAAGCCTCCAGCACTCCCCCCGATTTCAGGTGCATTACAAAGTGCCAAGGGAGCTTTATAATGTGCCTAATTTTGGAGTGCGTCTGCTCATACATCTAGAGAACAAGGCTGCGCCAGTTCTTGGGCTTAAAGGATGCCAGAATACTGCTGCAGCCTCGTACATTAATGTCACCCTATATAGCTCAGCTTCCTTAAAGAGGCAGTCCCAGTCCTCCAATCCCATTCTCTCTCTGTCTGCATGCCGGTTCTCCACTCTTATTCTCTCTGTCTACATGCCAGTCCTCCACTCCCATTCTCTCTCAGTCTGCATGCCAGTCCTCCACTCCCATTCTCTCTCTGTCTACATGCCGGACCTCCACTCCCATTCTCTCTCTGTCTCCATTCCAGTCCTCCACTCCCATTCTCTCTCTGTCTACATGCCAGTCCTCCACTCCCATTCTCTTTCTGTCTACATGCCAGTCCTCCACTCCCATTCTCTCTCAGTCTGCATGCCAGTCCTCCACTCCCATTCTCTTTCTGTCTACATGCCAGTCCTCCACTCCCATTCTCTTTCTGTCTACATGCCAGTCCTCCACTCCCATTCTCTTTCTGTCTACATGCCAGTCCTCCACTCCCATTCTCTATCTGTCTACATGCCAGTCCTCCACTCCCATTCTCTATCTGTCTACATGCCAGTCCTCCACTGTCATTCTCTCACTGTCTACATGCCAGTCCTCCACTCCCATTCTCACTCTGTTTATATACTAGTTCATTTGTTTACATTATCCATCTGCTTACATGCTTATTCAACCTTTAACACTCTCCCTGGTATTGAAAATAGTTGTAAAATCACATATTCCCATCCAATTTTTTTGAGGGGAGAGGGCGGACTAAATGTATCATTTGCATTTAGCAGTTATATATCATTTGTTTTCGCTGTATAACAGCACAGAGAAAGGCTTGTAGGAGGAGCAGACAGAGCATGTACTTGCAAGATGAGCAGGCGCCGGCTTCTGACATTTAGAACTAATCATGGCTTAGTGCGCATGCCCAGAGTAAGTTCTATGGCTTACAATGAACTAGAGCATAGTTGCCGGAATGTACTACACATGCGCAAGAAATACGTGTTCACAATTCCAGCCACCAGCATCATCATAATGACGCAGCAATCCCAGCAGCCAATGAATGAATAGGAAGAGGGTCTGGGAACCTTAGGAACGAAAACTACATTACAGGGCAGCAAGAAGAGACATACGGTGACATGTATAAACGTTGGCGCTGACAGGCCAGTTCTAAATAGCTTTATGGCAGTGTAGAATGTGCCATAATGTATGAACCTGTTCTTCTGCAGTTCATACAGATAAACATATTCTAGTGCCACTACGACATGTCTTGCTCAGGCACCACCTTTAACCTGGTCTGGCTGTTCTAACTGTAATGCACCTAGATTTGGCGTCTTAAAAGTTTAGAGTATGGGTGTTCATACATTCTTTGTGGCTCAAACTATACCAGAAAACTGCCGCAGCCCCGTTCATGTCGGCTATAGTGAACAAACGGTACAAATTGACCACACATGATAAATTATAAACTTTATTAAAATTTCATTTTACAGTTAGTGGTGAATATTTCCTGTAGTGGGACTACCCCTTTCATCCCAGAAAGGAAGTAGGATATATATGACAATCCAGGGCCACGGTTAGAGCAGTACTGCTGGTACTGCCTTACGGAGCCCGGCCACTCTGTAAAACATAGGGGGCTACCGCCTCCATGCTTCACAGCACAACAATGGCAGGGAGAAAGGGCCACAGACCTGTTTTTTCTACCATGTTCTATTTAAGCTATCTCAATTGTATGTGCGTACTTGTGATGTGCATACAATTGAGATGAGGGAGGGGCAGAGAGCCATGTGCTCCCTGCTCCTGCTGTGTGATGCTGTGCAGGTGGCACAATGAAGTGATGTCATTGTACTGCATGCACTGCTTTCTGTCCTAGGCCCCAAGCCTAAAACACCAGGCTTGAGGCCAAAAGCAGATGGCCTCGCCGGGGGGAGAATCAAGAGGTGGGTACCTACGTACTGGAGGCCAATTATCTATCCAACCTACTGGGGGCCTCTAATCTACCTATTTAATGGGAGGGACCTAATCTATTTACCTACCTACTGGGGGGTGCCATAATCTACCTACCTACCTCATGCGGGGACCATAATCTACCAACCTAACTACTGGGGGTCCCTAGTCTACATTTCTACCTACTGTGGGGGCCTAATCTACCAACCTACCTACTGGGGGCCCCAAATCTACTAATCTACCTACTGGGGCGTCCCTAATCTACCTACCTACTGGGGGGCCCATAATCTACCTATCTACCTACTGGAGGGTACCAAATTTACTTATAGGCAATGACCAAACACCAAAAAACTTTTTCTTACTTTAATAACGGCCTCCAGCTATTCCTCAACAATCTTCTATAAAGTACCTACTATGGACGATTTGATAATTATTGCACCTTCTTTCTATGGATTTTAACTTGTATCTTTATATACGTTATTAAAGTAAGAAAAAGTTTTTTGGTGTTTGGTCATTGCCTATAAGTGTATGTATATGTGAGAGGTGGAAAGCTCACACAGACCAACGCGGTGCATATACAAAGAGGTTACTAAGTAAAGGATATGTTTGTGATAGGGTACCAAATTTACCCACCTACTCGGGGCCTCCTAATCTACGTACCTGGGTGTCCTTTATCTACCTACATACATTCTAGGGGCCTTATATACATACCTAAAAGAGGGGAACCTATATACATATTTACCTACTAGAAAACCTATATAACTAACTACTTACTATATACCTAACTACCAAGGCACCGAGTGGGTAATTATTACCATTTTGGGCCGTTTGTAC
The DNA here is from genome assembly GCA_025379985.1 of Phyllomedusa bahiana. Taxonomy (NCBI): domain Eukaryota; kingdom Metazoa; phylum Chordata; class Amphibia; order Anura; family Hylidae; genus Phyllomedusa; species Phyllomedusa bahiana. Next base: position 65,008 of record JAODAL010020967.1, on the reverse strand, counting down.
ACGGGGGGCGGTGAGGCACAGATCGGAAGATTATAAAAAGTGAGAAGTCTCAGTTTTTTTTTTGTAAAGTCTGAAGGGATGAGTTGTGGCTAGGAGAAGTCATCATTGCAGTCTGGACCAGATGGAGAAAAAAAGGGAAAGTGAACAACTCATCAGACACTGTGTGCACTTGTATCTACCACTATATGGTCACTGTATAAAGGTATTATACAGTCTTCAAAGCCTGTGTACTCTGGTACCTACCACTATATGGTCACTGTATGGTGGTAATCTACAGTCTGCAGAGCCTGTGTACACTTGTATCTACCCGCATACAGTTACTGTATGAAGGTTATATACAGCCTGCAGAGCCTGTGTACACTGGTATCTACCACTGTATGATCACTGTATGGAGGTTATATACAGTCTGTAGAGCCTGTGTACACTTGTATCTACCACTATATGCTCACTGTATGGAAGTTATATACAATCTGCAGAGCCTGTGTACACTAGTATCTAGCACTATATGGTCACTGTATGGCAGTAATATTGGTCTTGGTGTAATGGTTTATATTCATAAACAGTATGGTGGTATTATTCAGATTATTCAGTATCTTTATGGTGGTGATATGTGGCAGTATTATTTGGTCTTTATATATTGTTGTTATCTGGTTATATTGGTCTTGGTATGTTGCTTTGGTCAGTAACATTACAGTGGTATTAGTCACTATATGGTAGTGATATCTGGGGTATTAGTTGGTCTTTGTATATTGTTGTTGTTTGGCACTATTGATCTGGGTATACTGGTTTGGTCAGTACAATTATAGTGCAAACATGCCATGATCATGTGGCAGTATTAACTGGCCCTTTTATACATACAGACCTGCAAAATAAGTTATGTATGTTATAAAATCCAACAGGAACTTAATTAAAAAACAATGACGCAATTGCATTTTTTTGTTCACCCCAGAAAGAATTTTTTCTTTTTATGGGGTGAGGTGGCGGAGGTTGCAGGGTGGGGGATGGAGCGGCGGGGTCGCCGGAGCTGTGGGGGTAGTTGGGGTGGGAGGGGGCGGACTCAGATACTTCAGCTGTATAGGGCCCTGAAATTTATGATGGCGGCTCTGGAATAAGCACAATCACCACCTAAGTATTAGGTCTAAACATATTAATAGGGAAATTGTTTTCATGAGTAGATAACCTCTAATATTTAAATATATGAAAGAGCTGAATTCTATGTAGCAATAAAAACATTATTATGACCCATTGAAGTTTATAAAAGAAATACTGCTAGCCCAAACATAAAAAACCTGCTAATCATTTCAAGTAAAAATGATAGATGTGGCAATAGGCAAAACTGCTATCCTAGAATTACGCAAACACATCACTTTATAGGAGCTTTATGCCGCCTAAGAGAAAGAACACACAAATGAAGCCTTCTCCACAAAAAGCCCGGCTGTATTCTGCTCTGCTTGCTCTTTGCACATCAAAGAAAATAATTTCAAATGAATGTGAATTGTTTCTCTTCAGGCAAAAGGAATACCTTGATGCAAAATGTTATCACCTAAAATGTTAAATGTGTTTTATCACCACAATACAGATAATGCTAAAAGAAACCCGGATACAAAAAGACATAAATGTCACTCTCTATTTAATGATTAAACAGTAATATAGTCCAATGCAATCCCACATTATAAGAGCATTTACTGGTTCACCTGAGCATTGTTTGGTGTGGACTTACTTCATTGCTAAATCTGCTGTTGTATTTTTCATGTACTTATAAAATTCTAATATTAACCTATACCATAAACTAGCAGTTCTGGGCTTATAATTTGTAATCTGAAGCCCCTGGGTCCGATGTAAAATCTATAATGGAGTTTCACAATTGTGGCACCATTTAAAGTAATAGAGCACAGGTCTTCCTTGAAAACCAAAACTTAGATACAGTCCCCCTATTGAAGGGGTGTCAAACTCATTTTTACTGAGTGTTACATTAGCATTTTGGTTGCCGTTAAAGGGATAATTGTCACTGCAAGACTGTGTAAATAAAACTGCCCCTAAACATACTCAGACACCATCTGCACCAAGTGGAAATGTCTCAGCAGGCTTTCTATGATGAATGCACCTTTTTTTCTGGATTACTGATAAAGTAGTTAAAATTGTTCCACCACAGATGTTATGGTGCACAACATGGACTGTAAAAGGCCAAGATGTCCTTTAGGACAGTATACTAGTCAACCCATTTCACTTCTTTGGATGGTGGCTAGGATGCATGGGTTGGCTGTCAAAGCTGTGGCACCACCTATGAGTTGTTGAACATAGCCATGTGGAGATGCTTACTAGAGCTGCAAATCCAAGATGGGTCTGTTCCCTTTTCTGGCAGTGCTGCCTCTGCAAAGAACTTGCTGCATCCTCTGGGGAAAGTCTAGAGACGATCCTTCCAAATCTGGACCTTATACATTTTTGCTTACTGCTTCTAAGATCCCACAGGTCACATAAAATCACATGGTGGGCTGTATCCAGTGGTCCTAAATTAATCACCCACCCCATAAAATCCTATGTCTGAGAACAGAGAGAAAAGAAATGATTTGGTTGTCTATGCCCCCTATTCTAATTCTATTAGTAAAAGTAAGACGTTTTTCAATTTTTTATCACATTCTTTTATGAACCTATTCTGTGCGTTAATAGTTCTGGGGGCATAATTAGCAGTCCTAAAATATGAAGCTAATGCGCCCTGATGCAAATTATGCAGCAAGACTTCACAACTGTTTTATGATATCAGGGTCAGAATGGACCACCAGAGTAGCCCGAAGATTCCCCAGTGGCCCCAAGTTCTAACATATCAGGTCCCCCAAAGTCTTTTAGAAGACAACCTTATTTGGAGTAGACTTTACAACCAATCAGCAGATACAATTGTCCCTTAAGTAACAATGGTCTCAGTGTTGTCATGATCTCAAGTAATGGATCCTTCAGGTCTCCGCAAGAGATGATTATGAACCACATCAGGAAGCGGAGAGTCTAAGTAAAAGAGCCCCCCGGGCAAAAGAAGGGGCCCACCCCCCCCCCCCCCCCCCGGGGCCCCCAGCCTTTGGTTTTCTGTGTGGGACTCCTAAGTCACTAATCCTGACATGGCCGCTTGCAATGACAGCTGAGGTGCAGCGTGGTACCCAAGGAGTGTAACGGAGGAGTGGATTCGCTGGGCCAACGCAAGCGATGATAGCACTAAGCCACGCCAGGGATCGGAATTCTAAGTACCCGGATTTCACCAGAGCCCGCCGCAAAGCGGATGGGACTTGTGCGGGCATGAGGCTACAGGTCGTTACCAGACGTGCTGGGCTTTCGATGGCGCGCCGGCGGTACAGCGTTAGGTACAAAAGGACGTAATCAGGACGTAGTCGGGGACAGGCAGAAGTCAGGGCAGGGCAAGCAGGGTTCGTAGTCAGAGACCGGGCGACGGTCAGGCATGGGCATACAGGCAAGGCGAAAACGCTAAGCAAGCGTGACTGTTACACGTGGTAATCAAAGACTTGAGATACATCAATACCTCTCTAACGCACAAAACACCATACAGACTGGCAGGAATGTGCTGGGGGCGGATACCTTAAATAGAACGTGCACCGATAATAGAGCCAATTATCGGAACGATGGCCTTTAAATTTAGATAACTCTCGCGCGCGACTAAGCAGCGCCACGCGCGCGGAGGCCAGGTTAGCGGCGTCTCACAGGAGCCCGCCGGCGATGGATAAAGGGGACGCGGCGCGGGCCGGGACAGCAGAGGGATGGTGCGGGCAGCCGCAGCTGCCGCGCCGGACCCCCTGCGAGCAGGGTGATGGTCGCGGGCAGCCAGGAGCCAGACCCCGTGACAGTTACCTCCCCTTAGGTCTCTCCTCTTTTGAAACTAGAAGAGTAGGTCAGGCGACAGTTGGCCTCAGGTTCCACGACTGCTCCTCCAGCCCGAACCCCATTCCAGTCAAATGAGAAAAAGAACCCGCTCGCCCCTGTGTGTGTATATAGTGTGTGTGTGTCTGCTAGCACCTCCTTGACCTCAAAGTTGTTATCCAGAGTTGGCCACAGGAGAGGGCGACACAGCCCCACGGGTGAAGCGGATTCAGAACCACCGTGCTTGAGGAGAAGACATGGGAAGGCGTTCGAGATGCGCAGGGTAGGAGGCAAGCGAGAGCTTGTAGGAATTACCGGGTTAAGTCGTTTGTTGTACCTCAAATGGGCCCACGTATTTAGGGCCTTAACTTGAGAACTAGGCACCCTAAAACTGAATTATATTTGTGACAGTAACCAAAAAACCCTATTCGCCACGCTCATGAATAGGGCTGGGGCCTTCGTGTACCTGTCTGCCTGGGACTTTGGTGTGAGCAGATGCCCGTAGCAGGGCCGTCGTGTGAGCTGCCAGAGTGCCTGATGTCCCTTACTTGGGCATCCACAGCCAGGACATGACACGAGGTGCCAGGGGGAGAGGCGAGGGGGGGTGGGTAACCAAACACGACAAAAAAGGGGGAAGGCTCACAGCGATCCCGAATCTAAAGAGTTATAAAAAAAACTCTGCCAAGGGAACGAAGATCAGCCAGGTATCTTGACAGCAGACACATAAAATGCTCAGGTAGGTGCCCAACACCTGGTTTAACCCTCTCACTGGAACCCATTAGTCTGAGGGGTGGTATGCGGAAGTGAGGTCTAGCTGAACCCTGCAAATTGACCACACAAAGCATGCCAAAATTTAGCAATAATACTAGGACTCCACTGTAGAGATTTCAATATGTAAAGGGAGACCGTGGCAGACGGAAAAATGTGACTGAAAAAATGTTGGGCCAGCTGGGGCAGGGGTACCAGGCAGTGGGATAAAGTTGGGCCATCTTTAAAACAGGTCAGTTCACACCCAGATGGACCGCGTTTCCGATGAGGGCGGGAGTATCAGTAATGAAGTCCATGCTATGTGGGTCAGGGTTTTCCGGCACAGGAGAGCTAAAGAAGGTGTCGCGTGGTTTGAGGTGAGGACCCTTAATACGGGCACTAGGTGTGCAGGCTAGAACAAAGTCCCTGACATACTTGCAGCAAGGGTAGGACCCAGTAATAACGGAGACACTCAATTGAAGGACCTATGGACTCACTGGTGCCAAGCGTACCAGAGAAGAGTGTCCCCACTTCAGGATTCTAGGGCGCATGGCAGGGCCGCACATACGTCTGTCCCGGGGGGTAGTGTTGGAGTCCACGGGAGGTCCACGGGGTACAGCTTGTGACGAGTCGCTCTGGGGGAGTACTATATGATGGGGCGGAGGCTCTAAGACCCCACCGGATTCCGAAGAACGATAGTGAAGCATCCGCTCTGACGTTTCTCGGCCGGGCCGAAAATGTAGGAAGTCTAAAACGGTAAAGAATAGTGACACCTGGATTGCCGGGGTTCAGGCGTGAGCCGGTCTGATGAGATTACAGGATGTTACTTGTGGTCTGTCTGGAAAATGTCTATCGGGATGTGAGCCCCCTCCAGCAGATGACGCCATTCTCTCTAGAGCCAGACTACATGGAACGTAATTCACGAGCCACTAATGGTATAGTTCTTCTCGGCAGGAGAGAGTCTTGGAGAAAAACCTCAGGTATGTAGTTTACCAGAGGAGGATCTCTGCAGGAGGACAGCACGGCGTCGACTGAAGAGCAGCTACTTACAGATAACGGACGGTTAGGGTCTGGGCGTGACAGGACCGGGCGATGCAAATGCAGTTTGAGCGGTTGAAGCTTCTTGGGCTCCTCTGGGGGCCATGGATTTGGATGGCGTTCTTCCTAGTTAGGGCCTCCAAGGGAGCACTGTGTGTTAGAGAAGTGGGGGATAAATTGTCATATAATAATGTGGAAATCCAAAAAACAATTGGAATTTGAGCCCGAAAGGCCCACGGTTGTGGCCACTCAACAAGCGGAGAGTTGAAGGGATCCATCCGGAGACCCTGTTCTGAGACGATGTACCTATAAGAAGGATAAGCGAGCACTGCTTCAAAGAGGCACTTCTCGGGTTTGGCAAGAGCTGATGAGTGCGGAGTCGCCTGAGACCTGGCGGACATTGGTGGCGATGAGTCTCGAGATACTGGGGAGGAAGTTGAGAAAATCGTCCAAGTAGACGATCACCCAGACATAGAGTAGGTCCCGACAGATCTCATTGGCAAAGTTCTGAAAATACTTGCTGGGGTTTTGCAGAGACCGAAAGGCATACAAATACTCGAAATGCCGTCCCGCGTATTAAATGCGTTTTCCATTTCATCGCCTTCCCTATTGCGGATTAAATTGCTAGGCCCGAGTAGATTCCAGTTTGAAAATATTTTCGCCCTCGCGTGCGGTCAAGAGTTGAGAGAATCAAGGGCACCAAAGGGTATCGGTTTTTATGGTAATTTTATTCAAGCCCCGATAGTCGAGCAGGGCCGAGAGACCGTCTTTGTTCACCAGAGAATGAAGCGGCCGGCCAGAGCGAGACTTTACAGGTTGAATCCTTTGCGGTGTGTTCTCCCTTGGAAGTATCAGTCATCGCCTTAATCTCTGGGACTGATAGAGGGTAAACCCGGCCCTCTGGAGGAGTATACAGCCAGGTTGCAGGTTCCAATGCGGACAGTCTAGGCCGGTGTTGGAGGAAAAACGTTTCGGGCTTCTCTCTGAAAGACATCAGCAAGTCCCCGGTATGGGAGTAGTAGACCTGGAGGAGCTTGGCAGACTTCAGGGAGACGACAAGAGGAGCGAGTTGCGGTTTAGAGCAGGCAACGTGAAGCGACACGCGGAACCCCAAAGCATGACTTCCCTGTGCCTTCCAATCCAAGGTCGGTTGTCCTGCAGCCATGGGAGGCCTGAAGATTTTCCGCGGAGGATCGATGCAGGACAAGAAGTTGAAACGTTTACTTGTAAGAGGCCCAATCTGCAAGAAGAATGGGGGCCGTACGGAGCGGATAGCGTCCATAAGGCATTCGCACTGACCGAGGAGACGACCATATGTTTCTGCAACGGAATTCAGACGGAAATTCACTGGTCACAAGTTCGTGGTTATTGAAGTTTCCTGCCAATCATAGAGTCAATGTAGCGGTGGCCTGAAAGGTGCTGTCGGAGATGCCACAATATATACGGGCTATGGTCAGGACAGGGAGACGGGGGGGTGGTGCTGTTCTGGACACCTAGGGTCGCCTCTCTATGAGCCCATAGAGTGCGGTAACAGTTTCCTGGTTGCACCGGACAGTCCACAAGAAATGGCCAGAACCAACCACTAATAGAAGCACGCTGCTTCAGAAGACGTGAGAACGTTCCTCTGGGACAGGTGCGGCTCTCTCGACCTGCATAGTTCCTACTTCAGAGGGACCATCGGAGGAGGAAGAAGGTGACCGACTGGATCGTGGGTGCAAGCGGGAGGAAACGCTGACGGATGGTTTCCCGTTGAAGGCCGGAGCTCTTGTTGCCTTTCGGCTGAGAAGGAATATCCATCTCGTGGTTCTAAATGGATTAGAGTCATCAAAGCAACTGGTAGATCCTGAGCGGGATGTGTGTACTTGATTCCACTCACCAGAGGCTCTTGCCTAAGAATTGTCTCGCACTACAAAGCCTGTCTGTTATTCCAGTCAGCTCGAAGCGAGAGTGCGAAACTGCACGAATAACTGACCACTGTGGGTGTTCGCCCTGACAGCAAGCGGAGCAGCGCTGTGGCAGCCGAAGAAAGGTACGGGCCTGGTTCCTCGAAGACTGTGCGGAACCCCGGAAGGTAGGTTTGGAGGTCCGCCTTAGTCAGCTAGTTTCCCTCGATCCATAGTGGCGGTAGCCAAGCAAGGCTTCTCCAGACTGAGGCTGATTATGAAGTCACCTTGCTCGCATCTGTAGGGAATTGGGGGGGGTGGTGGCGCGCCCCCCCCCCCCCCCCCCCCCACCCCCCCCCCCCCCCCCCCACATCCCGCGCCCATCATCTCGAGGTGGATGGTAGCACTGGCTGATGAACCTCGGCACTTCTTGGTGATACTCCATCGTAGCGAGAGGGATAGCAGGCAGATGCAGAGAGGGTCCTGAAGCCGGAGCAGTAGTGCAATGGATGCTGGTAGCAATGATGCAGGTGCAGAGGCGGCAGCCGGTGGCGGCAGACGGTGGTCGCAAGGTTCTGAATCATGCCGCTTGCTGGTCGATGCGTTGACTCTGCTGGGCGTCAGCTCTGTAGTGACGTCCCAGAGATCAGGCAGAGGTACCTGGCGGAATCATGGTCAGTCCGTACTGTATCGGAGGCGTGGATTCGCTGGAGCCAATGCAAGCGATGATAGCTAAGCACTGCCAGGAACAGAACTCTAAGTAGCACCTGGTTTTCACCAGAGCCAGCCGCAGAAGCGGGATGGACTTGGCCGCGGCGTGGAGGCTACCAGGTCGTTACCCCTGACGTGACTGTTTGCGTTGGCGAGCCGGGTTACAGCGTAGTACCAAAGACGTATCCAGAGACGTAGTCGGGGACAGGCAGAAGGTCAGGCAGGCAGCAGAGGTTCGTATTCAGAAGCAATCGCGCCGCACTCGCTCGTCAGGGCAGGCGCAAAGGCAAGGGACAACCCGAGAAACGTAAGCAAGCGATGGTAAACTGGCGTATCAAAGACTGAACTCCATTACCTCTAAACGCACCCAAAACGAGTGTCATAAGACTGCAGGAGTGCTGGGGGCGGATACCATTAAATAGAACCAGGCGCCATATAATAAGACTCCAGATTATCGGGCGTTGGCCCTTTAAATTTAGAGGGTAAGTGCGGCTACGCACTGGCATAAAGCAGCGGCTCGCACGCCGCACAGCGTGCCGGGAGCGGCGTTCACAGGAGCAGCGGACGGGTAAGGGGACGCGGCACGGGGGCCGGGACAGCAGAGGGTGGCGGGGCAGCCGCACTGCCGCCGGACCCCCTGCGAAGCGGGGGCGGCGCAGGGGGGCAACGGGCCCGGCCCCCCGGCAAGGAGAAAACGAGGCATAATTGGTAAACAGGGTAAAGGGCAGGGCAGGCAGCAAACAAGAGTGTCAAATCCAGACATGGGCCCCTAAAAGGATAGGAAAAGTAACTAAACACTTATGAAGCACACATCAATGCCCCGGGGTAGAGGAAGTGGGGAAAAAAGAGTCCAGGCCCCCTGATTGCAAACAACGGTTGCGGTGGTCTTAAAATTTTAAAAGAGCCGCGTTACACCGGGCGTAAAGAGAACCAGGGGCCCCAAAGCAAACTTTCCAGAACCTCCCCCTGCCCCCAAGTTATGGGGGCCCATTTGGGAGGGGAGGGTTTGATAGGCTATATGGGGGCCCCGATAGGCCCGGGCCCCCAGTCCCCCCCGCCGCAGGAAGTTTGTTCACTGCCCGGGGGGGAACAGGGGCCATTACAGGGGGGCGCGTGGTAGCAGCTGCCCCCGGGGCGCAGGCCCCCCCAAGGACGGGCCCCGTGGCAGCTGCTTGTCGCTACCCCCGGTAGTTACGCCCCTGGTTATCACCCCAGGGGGGGGGGTACTGCACCGGTCAGAGATAGCAAGTTGGACTAGAGCAGGAGCGGAGAGAGCTGAGTGTTGGCTGGGCCGAGAAAAAGCAGAGATGAGCGCGTCTGCAGTCGAGAGCAGGGACAGCGGCGTGCATTTTGATAGGTTAACGTAGTTTTTTAAAATACAAGATCTGAGGCACATCTGATGGATTGGAAGATCCAACCAATTATCAAGAACATTTTACTTGTAAAACATCTGTATTAGTGCAGTGCATGAAGTGATAGGAAGTTTAGTAACGTCTCTCTGCATTATAGGGTAGTACTACATATCTCATACTGCTCTTTTTAATGTGCCCGGGTAGTGACTCCCTTTTCCCAGGGAGGATTGTCCCCAAGTGATTCCCCCGCTTATGCGCTCTTTCTGATGTTAAAAGTACTGTACCAGTTTTCCATAAAGCCATGGTTCCAATTTACAATGGTCATTCCCAAAACAATTACTATTGTATGTTGAGGAAGCACAGTACTGTTCTTTAGTTTCTAAAACCAGTATAATAATATATATATATATATATATATATTATATATATATATATATATATATATATATATATATATATATATATATATAAATTATATACAGTACATATATATTTAAAAAAAAATAATATATTTAAGTAAAACTTTAAAATCCACCCTTTCGCCATTTTACACATACAAAAATAAAGAAGACAAAAAGGTAGACATAATAGATGTTGCCACGTCTGTATTAGTCGGACTTATTAAAGTATGACATAAGTTATTCTTTACCGTGAACACTGTAGGAAAAAACATGTCCAGTGCCAACATTATGTTTTTTTTAGTCACTTCACATCCCCAAACATTTTTTAAAAAAGTGATTCAAAAGTCGCATGTATCCACAAATAGTACCAATAAAATATACACCTCAGCCCCCTCCACAAAAACACCCTCACTCAGGTACATAGGTGAAAAAATAAAAAAGTTATTTGTCTCAAAAATTGGTGCTGCAATGCAAATATAAAAAATAAAAAAAGTTTTTATATTTTTAAAAGTACCAAAACATAATGAAAACTACACTTATACCACACTACCACACTAGCACTTATACCACACTAGGTGCAGATCCCAGAGTTGGGTCCGGCACTTTTTACATATTCATGGCATATCACATTGATATGTCATAAATGTGTGATATGGGAACACCCTTCTTAATTTCATAATATATATATATATATATATATGATATATGTATATATATATATATATATAATATGTATATATATATAAATATATATAATATATATATATATATATAGTATATATATATATATATATATATATATATATATATTATATATATCAATATATATATAAATCTATATATATATATATATACAATATGCACCCCATCCTCTATGGTAAAATTGCCACTGCTCATAGGCTTAGGGCCCTTTCAACCCAATACGCAAACTACAGTCACAGCTATGGACAAAATATAAGCTTGAGAGTTAAATCTGGGAAGATACATATAAAGGTTAAGACGTTGTATAAGCAATATGTATGTCACTAGCTTTAATAGACATCATGGTTGATCTTTTTTCTTCATAGGTGGTTCCCAGAATCTGCCAGGTGGCTTGTTCTCTCTGGTAATCCATCCAAGGCTGTTAGTGAAATGAAAAGAGTAGCCAAGTACAATGGAAAGCTGGAGGAGGCTGAGAAGATAACATTAGAGGTTTGTTACCAATGCTTTTATGGATATTGTATTTTTTCATTAACCTGCTATTCCTAAGTCTGCTCCCTTATAGTTAAATGTCCAGTGATTTGTCAACAAGCTTTTTATCAATCAACAGCATAAGTGAAAATAAGAAACCTTTTAATATATCTTAACACAAAAAAAAGCTTCTTTCCTCCTCCCCTTCCCTTCAAAATTCTTTAGTTATTTCTGAAAAAAACCGCAAAAACCCATCTTGTTTTAAACAAAAGGGACTGTCAGTTGACAAAAGGGATTGGGAATACAACTGCCTAGATAGCCCTTGGGAAAGGGGGGGGGTTTTGGCCAAAGAGAGTTAGAGCAAATAAGACAGCATGCCGAGACAGAGATACAGTTCTTTTTAGTGGTATATCCCACTGCTGTCCTTGATTTACACTTTATACTGTCCATCACTGTTCTATAGGTCATCCATGTTGCAACTGCTCTTGAGTTTTTATTTTAAGCGGGATCTCCTTGCTGTGTGTTAGTGTAAATTTTGACACCATAGCAGCTAGTCTTCCCCCATTATTTAAGGGATAGTTAAAAATTAGAGATAGAGCCTGCAGAGGGGGAAACTGGAATGTTCATGTTATATAATGGCCAGAGACTGCTACTCCTTGAAATGTTTTCATATGGGGGGGGTTACCCCTAAAAATTTTCCTAGCAGTGGGGACTCTTTTTGGGGGAGGGGGGCATTTTGCTGTATAGTTTGTCCCGCTTCTAGCAAAAACATGCCCTGAAAGCCTAAGAAAGCTACTGAACGTTGCTCCTACATTTGGTAAACATATGGTATGGCATATTCAGTAAGTATGTGTCTTTTTAAAAACTTTAAAAAACCCTCTTAAAAAATGTCCACTTTTTTTTGAGGGGTGGGCGAATGGTGTTTCTGGTGACATTGATTCCCAAAAAGGACATTGCTGCCTTTTGGTGAGAGAGAGGGGGTTGTGGCTCCCTGAGAAAGGAACAGAACTGTAGCTAACAGTTTTTTTCTTAGAGCAGTCTCTGTGCACAGCAGGGACTAGAGTAAGCCTTGACCCTTTTTTTTAAACCCTTTGATTCCCGTGGTCCTTGTTTTCAAAAAAGGTTTCCCCCTGCTCCATTGTGTCATCATGATTTAAATCCCCAAGGGGAAACAATGGGTAATGTTTTTACAGTTTCCCCCCAGGGTTTGTTGTATAGCACACTGACACAGAATGTAATATATTATATTACAGGAATATGCTAATATATTACTAAGCGTAAAAAAACAGTGTAATAGTTATCCCTTAATGAGATTAAAAAAGGAAGTAAAAAGCATAGAGAAGTGTGGAAAACAACAAATAAAATGAATAATAAACATAATAACCTTTTTAAATTTAAATCGGGCGGGTTATTTTATTTTCCCAAATGTGAATGGTGTAAAAATTTTAAAAAACAAATGAATAAAAACCCTTTTTTTTATGTTGATGCTACAGAATTTTTTTTTTTAAATAATGCAGTAATTTATATGTAAACTCAAACTATACCAGTGCAACTCCAACACTAGCCCTTTCAGAAATGAAAGGGTCCCCCCCTCAAATCATCTGATCGCTTCTACCATAACGTGATAATGGCTCGCCATTTTTTTGGTAAAGGACGTGGGGGGCCAAATAAAAGGGACCTCATTTTCTCCCTTTTGGGGTACTCTGTTGTATTATACTCTATTATAATTTAAAAATCTAAATTAGGAAATATACTACAGTACAGTATTGTAGAATAGTATACAAGTGGGGGGCGGGGCCCTTGCGGGGATGTGAGCGACATTGCTGGGGAAAGTTTCTGACCAGCCCCCAAAAACCCCGGTCAAAAAAAACCCGGGGGGGACACAAAATCGCCTGGAGATCATCTCCACTAAGGTCGCTCCCAAACTGGAAACTTTTTTAAACCCTTCCGGGCCCCTTCTCTGACCTCCCCAGAGGGAGATACAGCCAGCCCTTGTTGCCAGTGCTTGTTCTCCTCTGTGCTCCCATTACCCCCCTTTTGGGTTCCTCTACTGGGGCCCAACCCAAAAGCCTCATCTGTTGCCCCCCAATCTGTCTCCAGACACAACCCCACGCAATCGAACTGTGGCTTTACTTGTTGGGACGGTGTGCAGCCTTACAGCGGGGGCCTTACTCGGGGAGAAAACCCCCTTGACCCCCTTTCCCTTTTACCTGGGAGCCCCTTTTTCATGCCTGTAAGCTCCTCACTGCCCCAGTCATCCCCCTTCAGGAGTGTGAGGCAGGGGAGCCCCTGTGCAAAAATAAGAGATAATTTTCTGTGTGCCTGTCTGAAAACGTTTTGGCTGCATCTCCCATTTTTGCCGGGCCTGAAAAACAGACTTTCCTAGCTGCCCCTTTTAAATTAACCCTTTATTTGCCCCTCCCCACTGGCATTTTGCAGGATAAGAAAACTTTTGAAATTTTAATCCTCACTCTCAGCACACAAAGGGGGTAAAAAGTATCCGGAAAGGGAGTCCCACTGTGGTCAACCCCTCTTTTATCCCCTTCCTTGCGGGTTTTCTCAGTCCTGTTTTTTCCCTGTGCTTTAAGTTTCGGGGTTTTTTTTCCCACTATTTTGCGGGCCCTGTTTTTATCCCTGTTGTGAGACCAAAAAGAGGGAAAAAAAAAAAAATTTAAAAAAAAATATGGGAAAGGTACACCCAAAAAAACCAGAGAAAAAACCCAAACCCAAAACTGCCAGAGTTTTTTTCCCTTTCTAAAGCCAAAAGAGGATTTAAAATTTTCCCTTTTGCCAGCTTCCCCTCAAGAGTTTGAATTGTGGACCTCGAACAACCTGAAAAATGCCCTGACTTCAACCTCTAAAAATTGAAAGCAACACTCCAAAAACCTTTTTCCCCTTTTTTCCGTTAAACTTTACACACAGAAAAATCAAACAGATGATGGATGAACAAAAGAAAATTTTTTCATTCCTTAGACCCCGCCCCTGAACACATAGAAAAAAAAAGGGCCCAAAATTTTTGCAAAATCTCATAACAGTCTGATCGAGGGCCAAAAATGCTTTAGAAGAAAAAAGTGAAACCCGCCTGGCCGCCAAAGCCCTTAAATTGGAGGATGGGGCCCCAGGGCAATAATGTGAGGATCCGTGGAAAACCCCGGAATACTATCTCACCTGACAACTGAATGCATACCTCCCCGGGACCTGTAAATTTTGGTTCTACCAAACTCTTCCCCCACAGATCTTACCAAAAATTAGGATTCTTTAGGACCCCAAAAACCAAAAGGGAACTTGCCAAAAAAAGTCCCTAGGGCCCCCATCCCAAAATTCCCTTTTTTTAAAATTGTAAAGGGGGAAACTTCCCCCGTGCTCCCCCGGGGAAAACCAATCGCTCCCTGACCTTTTTCCATCGTTCTCTATTTTTCCAGACCTCTCTTCAAAAATATGTCGGGCCCAGAAAAATTTCAGCCTTATTACCAAATTCTAGGGGAAAAAGGGAAACCCAAATTATAGATGGGGTTCCCCAATGAAGCTTATCTTTTCCCAAAGACGGGCCCCCAATTTATCTGCAATTTCTCCAGAGGAGGCCTGTTTTTTTTTTGAGAGCGGAATCTTCTTCCCTCTTCTGTTAAAAACCCCTGTCCGGAAGAAAAAAGGGGGCCCGGAAATGATCACCCCCTCTATGGCCCCTGATAGAGCCACAAAGATCAAAAAACCCAAAGGCCTCGGGAAACTGATCCCGGTTGATCCCCTTTTGTCTCACTAAAATGTTGGGGTGCTGATTGGGGGCCCCCTGTTTCCCTTATTTGTTTGTTTTTTGGGCACAAGGGGTCGCTTTCCCCCTTTGGGTTTTAAAGGGCAGGATTTTTTCCCCCACTATTCTTTCTGTTTGGGAATGAAAGAGCCCCTTTCCCAACTTTTTGTTTGATTATGATTTTTTTCGGCTCAGTTGTTTTTTTTTCCCAAATGATTGACAACAGTACTTTACATTCTGTGGTTTTTTCTTCGGGATGTCCGGGTGAAAGGCCTTTCGGCGCTCTAGCTCAACGCTTTCCCCTTTTTCAGACCATTATGGATAAAAATTTTCAATTTTTTCAACTTTAAAGGGGACAAAAATTTTCCCCCTTTAAGGTCCCTACTGTGGGAAGATATTCTTAAATCGGGTTCCCGACGTTGCATGCACCCGGGAAAAACTACCTTCTAAAAGGGGAAACCTTTGGGGGCCCAAAGCATAAACTTTTCCCATATTTTTTTTCCTTAAAGCTTCACCCCAAAGTGCAGGGGTTTTTTATTTTGGGTTTAAAAAAATTCTTTTCCCCCTTTTAATTTTACCCATCCCTTCATTGATCCAGGGGAGGGTTTAATGTCATCTTGGTCTGGAAATTAATTCAAGGCCCCATACCTTAACGCCATCTAAAGCCCCCAATTCTAGACAAATTTTTCCTTTATTAAAAAAGTTATTTAACAAAGCAAAAAATGTTAGGAAAGGGGGATTTAAATTTTTGCGGTGATTTCAAATCTGTTTTCAGCGCCCGATCTGGAAGATCTGGGAAAAAGGGGGAATCTTCGCAAAATCTTCCCTCCCCGTTGCTAGGGGAAGACTTGCACGATGGGCTGGCGGTTCCTCCATACCCCTTTTTCGTGACCCTTTTCGTATTTCTCCCCATCTAAACCCTGTTTTACTCTCGTCTAGATTTCTTTTTAAAATTTACAAAATTGTGTTAAAATTATTTGAAACTCCACTACATTTGGTAGTATTACGTGGTTGATCATGCCCCTGTTTTATTAGTTATCGCTCAGGCCTTTTAGACCCCCCTTGCCCCCCCTTTTTTGGCTATTAATAAATTTTCTTTTAAAAAAACCCCGCAAAAAGTCAGCTATCTGTTTCCCTATTTTAAAAAACTTCTTTGAAAATTAAAAGCTCTTTCTTCCCCCCCTACCGGCATTTTATGGGGCGCCCATAAAGCCTAAAATTTGTGGCATACTTATTCAGCGAAATAGAGAAAAAAAGGGGC
This sequence comes from Phyllomedusa bahiana, assembly GCA_025379985.1. NCBI lineage: Eukaryota > Metazoa > Chordata > Amphibia > Anura > Hylidae > Phyllomedusa > Phyllomedusa bahiana. The sequence continues at coordinate 48,839 of JAODAL010020967.1, read as the reverse complement.
GACAGGCAGTGTTAACAGTCTCTCAGAAGAAATTAAGAAAACAGAATGGCCCTTTTTAAAACAGACCCCCCCTTTTTTCAGAAAAAGAAAAACCTTAGCCCATCTTAGGAAAAAGGGAGCCCTACCATTTACCTTTCCCAAAAATATGAGGGTTTCCCCTTGGCCAAATTAAAAAAACAATTTTACGTGCAGGGAGACAAACCTGGAAGCTGCTAGCAAATTGAACAAAACAACCCAAAATTTCTAAAGGGCACGTATTTTCCCCCTTAAAATTCACCCTCAGGTGAAAAAATTAATGAAACCCCAAAGATTGCTAAAACCCAAATTTTTCCAAAATACTTCTCCCCCAAATATATTTAAAATACATTTTAAAGAAAATTTCCCTGTTCCTTTTAAATAAGGAAATTAACTCCCTTTCTGAGTTTTCCCTACCCTCTCCTATGCTAAACATATTTCCCCAAATAAAACTTTTAAAAGACCTTTCTCTCTAGCTGAAATTCAAAAGGCCATTGGGTTTTAGCAAAATTTTAATTAAAAAAACCAAAAGGGCCCCCCCTGGTTTACAAGTGAATACTTTCAAAATTTTTCTTGGGCCTTCCTCCCAACCTTTATTAAATTGTGTAATGAGATTTCTTCTTTAAAAAACTCGCTACCCCAAAAAGCTCTCTGCCCAAATTTTCACCCGATTCCCAAAACCTGGTAAACAGCTGGATCTAACTTTAATATTTGGGCCCATTTCACTTTCTCAATTCCGACATTAAAAATGTATGCCAAAATTATAAACGTTTTCGCTTGAAATTTGTTTTGCCCTTTTCTGGGTCCAAAAGTGATTAGGTACGATTTATTTTAAAGGGGGAAAACAGGCAAGAGGGTGCTACCCCCCCGCATCCCCAGAAATTTTAAAACAGTTTTCTGCTTCCTCCGCGTCCCTTGTGGCTTTATTATCGCTTACCGGAGAAAAACATTTTTATAGGGTAAAAAGGGTTTATCTAAATCAGTGTTACATTTTAAAAAAAGGGTTTTTCTGGCCTTTATTTTGGGAAGCCATTCTAGCAAATTTTTACTCACCCCTCAGTAGGGTTTTAAACCCCTGGTTTTTTTATCACGCTCCCTTTTTTCTTGCCTTTTGGTTTCACGTCAAGGTGTCCACTTTTCCCCCCAAAAATTTGGCTCTGTATGGAACCACTTGCTGAGAGTAAATTTGGGGCTAACCCACCAAATTTTTTGGGCTGCAAATTTAAAAGGGTTTTCTCACAAGATTAGTCTTTAAAGCAGGGCAGTCATGCTGAAAAGTCACAAAACCCCCCCTTCCCTTTTATCGAAGTAATAATTTGGGACCCTGGACCACTTTTTTTAAAAAGGGGTCCCCATTTCAAAATTAAAAAAAATCCAAAACATCTGGGTTTTTTTTGTTAATCTACCCTGTTTAAAAGAAGTAAACCCAAAAACCCTTCGGTTTTAAAATGGGTGTTAACATGTTTTATTATCTTGGATTTAAAAATATTTTTGTACTCCTGCCCAAACAGTCCCCGGCAATTATGAACACCCTTTTTGGGAAAACCTGGAATCTGAAATTAAACGCTTCTCTGAATTTAAACTTTCGTGGATTGCCAGAATTAATGCAATTAAAAAAGGCTTTAATTGGGCCCAAAAATTTATTTATATGTGCAGAGCTATCCCCCATTTTAAACCCCCTCTCCTCGACAAAAAAACTTTTAACGCCCATTCCTTTATTTTATATGGAAAGGCGGAAAACCCAGGGTCAAAAAAAAAAATTACTTTTTCGGGGCCCCAGATACGGTGGTTTTTGCTGTTCCAAAATTTTGCAAACTATAATGTAAACTAAACCTCCTAAGCAGGCTATTACCTATGGAAAAAAATCAGGGTTCAGCCCCCTGGGTTCCACTCAAATCCTTTTCCTTTACGCCGTGGCCCCCGTAAAATTTTCATTTAAAAACCCCTTATTGGAGCCGCCTTTCCTTCCCCAACCCTTACCTCATTATCTTACCTTTTTAAAGTTTGGTCACTTTGTTATACCTGGTGGTTTTGGGTTCCCTATCCGGAAAAGGGCATTCCAATTGTCTCTCTCAGCTGTTGGAACCCCCAACTTTCATTCCATATGTGGCAGGGAAAATTTTAAAATGGTGTCAGTTTGACCAAAATATATCAAAAAAAATACACTGCACTAATTTTCCCCTACATTCTATCAATGGGGCCCCTTTCCCCCCCTCCTTTTTTTTTTCAATATCTAAAAATTCGACATAAAAGTCCCGGGGGTTTCAATGGCCCGAATCTCTGCATCCATCCCGATTTTTTTCCCCTTTTTTTCACAAAAAAGGAGGAAAACAATTTAAAAGGGCTTTCCCTTTTAAATTAAAAAACTTAATCCCCCTCCCGGCCCAAACCCCGGTTTAAATTCCCCAAATATGATCAAGTGGGGAAAAAAAAGAACAACTAGTACAATTTTCCCTTTTGACAGGGTTTGGGTTTCCCAAACTGTTTTTTATGCCCCGTTTTCCAAAACCCCCCCCCCCCCCCTTTTAAAAAACACTAACCCTAAGGAAAAGATGCACAAAATCCACTTGCGTGGTATTTTCCCCCCACCCGGATCGCCCAATTTGTAATAAACTCCTCCCAAAACCTTCTGGAAAAAAGGCCCGTGGGGCAACCCGGGGACAATGCTGCATGGGTTGGTGGGGGCGGGCCCCAAAATTAAAAAACTGGGGATGCAAAAAGCTGCACCCCTTAAATCGAGGGTTTTCGGAGCTTCACTTTACATTAACCCCTCAGCTTTTCAGTTCTAGACATTGGATTATCTGAATTTCCTCCCCCCTTCCTTTCAGTTGTTTTTTTTTGTTCTTTTTGGGCCCCTCGCACTGGGGATTGCGCAGTTTGGAAAGACCCCAAAAATTTCCCACTGTGGTAAAAATTAAGAGGCAAAGGTTTTAAATTTAATTGTCCTGTTTTTTGGGAAATCAGTGACCCACCCTTTTATTTCCTTTTAAAAAAGCAAAAAACTTTGGGCAACCCTTTGGGTGTCCCCTAAATATTATTCACTCTAATTAACCAGAGCTACATACCCCTGTTATGGGGGCATTTTTCCTTCCCGTGGAGTTTTCCTTTTGCCCTCCCTTTTTTGCGTGTACTCTAAAGTTGTTTTTCCTTTTTTGGTCTGACTGGGGTTTCTGTTGCGTTCACCCCCTAGACCCGATAAATTTTTCCTTACTTTTCTTTTTTTTGTTTGCTTTTATTTTACAAAATATTGTGAAGGCATTTGATGTTTGCATAGCTCAGTATAGTTATTTGTGCCTTATATTTCATTCACTATGTTTTTGTATGGTTAAAGCATTCTCCCATTTTTTTTTTTTCACCCAAAAAAAAACATGGTTTAAAGGAAAGTATACAAGGGGATTTAACAACTGCATTTTTAAGTTAATGGGGTTTTTCCCAAAAAAATAAAGTCCCCTGTTTCAGGTCGGTATTAGCTAGCTATGACCAGCCGTGCATGAGAATGAGGAGGGTGACGCTTGTGGCTGTCCTCTTTATTCATTTCTATGGAAGTCCCGAATATAGCTGAGTGTGTGCGCTCCTCTTTAACTAAACTAAGTGACTAAAAGTTAAACTTAAAAAAGTAAAATAACATTTTTGAAAACATAAAAAAATTAAAAAACCTTTTTCCCATTTACCATCTAAAATCACAATTTAAAAATAAACATAATAAATATCTCTGATCCTGTAACAGTCCAAAAAGTTAAATTATCATGTTAATTTTAATGCAAGGTAAACGCTGGGAAAGCCCTTTTTTCCAAAGCCAGAATTGCAGTTTTTTAGTCAGGCCCCCCTGTCCCCGGCCCCCCCCCTTTCTCCCGGGCCCCCCGGGGGCCCCGGGGGGGCAACCCCTGACCCCCCCGTCCCGGGTGCCCACCGGGGGGCCCGGGGTTTCCGGCCGGGTGGCCGCGGGGAACGAGCCGGGGGGCTGCAACTGCCAGGGACTCACCTAACCTCGCTCCTGTGCCGTCCGCGTCCTCTGCCGGCCGGGGCGCGCGTGCCTGTGTCCTAAGGCGCGCGCGCGCTCGTTCTCGTGGATTTAAAGGGCCAGCGCCCCGTTAATTGGCTAATTGCCTGGCGCTTCTCCTACTTAAGGTACGTCCCACTAACACTCCTTGCTGGATCTATGTTGCCTCGTGCCTTAGCTAAAGCGTTCCCAAAGTGTATTCTCGCCTTTCCGTGTACCAGACCTCTTGCTACGTTTCTTGACTCCGAACCTCTGCCGCCTGCCCCGACCTTCCTGCCTGTCCACGACCACGAACCTTTGCCGCCTGTCCTGACCTGCTGCCTGCCCACGACTACGATTCTCGGACTACGATTCTGCACCACGCTGCACCTCGGCTGCCACCGCAAGCAAGTCACGTCAGGGGGGACGACCTGGTAGCCTCACGCCGCAGCAAGTCCATCCCGCTTTGCGGCGGGCTCTGGTGAAAACCGGGGGCTACTTAGATTCCGTTCCCTGGCGTGGCTTAACTACCATCGCTTGCGGTGGTCCGGCGGATCCACTACCCAGCCCTTACACCCACTTTCAGAAAACATGCACTTCACTAAACAAGCCCTCACACAAAAAAATTATTAGTAAAGTTATGGGTCTCAGAATAGGGTGACACAAAATAAATAGAAAAATCGTTAGTTTTTTTTGCAAATAGTAAAACACTATATAAAACTATATAAAATCTATGTAATCATACTAACCCACAGAATAACGTTAACAATTTATACCAAATGGTGTATTAAAAAAGTAAGAGACCCCCAAAAATTATATATCTTTAATTCCCCCAAACAAATATTTTTTTTTTTCTCAATACATTATGGGCGACATGTACGAACTGGGCGGTGCCAGTTTTCGGTCATGCTTTGCAGCCAAAAACCTGTCATAGCCCTGTTCTATAGATGTATGAACCATCATATGCCAAACTTGGTGCATTCTGCACCAGACACAACACTTTTGAATGCGCCAAGTTTACAGGGTGCGTGTCGCGCCAGAATCGTACAAAAGTTTGGTGCAAAACATGGAAATGAGCCACAGTTTGTTGCATAACTATTGTACAAATCAATACTAATTTAAAAGTGGTATGGTTGAGACAAATTTTTCCGTAGAACGGGACACGTGTATAAAGTGTTGTGAGACACTTTCATACATACCAGTGCCTTCTACACTCAGTGCCAGGTTTCATGCATATCGCCCTATGTGCAGGTCCAGATTACACCTATAGGACAGCCTGATTGGTGGAGTAACTTCTCCACCAATCCGTTCTGGGTTTGGGGAGTTGCCTTGCCCATCCCTTTCTCTCTACAGATTCCAGACTGGCACACTCCCCACCTCCCTTGAAAGACACGTCAGTAGGGTAGAGGTATTGAAAAAAAAAACCCTCCTCTGCTAACTGGCGCCTCTACCACACACTACTCCCTGTGTCCAATACAGGAAGGGAACGGATCAATCCCTGCTCTGAAAGTGGTGCAGCTGCCAAGGGGCCCAGGGCAGATGCACTACTTGCTTTATCATTAAAGTAGTACTGGTTATGGGACCCTTAAAAGGAGGCCCACTTCCTGCTTTGTCTAATTGGTAAACTGGAACTGAATATATAGTACATTATTATACCATTGAAAAATACAAATTCTCCCGTAAAAACAAACCCCATATAACTATGCTGGGGGGAAAATAAAAAATTCTGGCTATTGGAAGGTGAGGATGAAATGAAGAAAAAATGAAAGTCTTCTTGTTCTTAAAGGGCCATTCACACGGCTTATTTCGGCGCGGATTGGCGCAGTACTGCGCGCCAGATTTGCGCTGCAGTACGGCGCCAATCCGTCGCCGTAATTACGGTAATCCACTGTTCTCATAGAGAACAGTGGATTTCGTCGCTCCTTCCCGCTCGGCGAATCCGCCGGGCGGGGAGAAAGTGACCTGCACGTTATCCAGGCGCAATAAGCACCGTGGATAATGGAAGTCTATGGGGCCGGCGGGCCGCGCCTCCGCCCCACACCCGCACCCGCCCCATATTCAAGATGGATTTGCGAGCGCAATCCGGCTCGCAATTCCGTCTTGAATAAGCCGTGTGAACACGGCCTAAGGGGTTAAAGAAGACCTACAAATACAGTATTCAAATATTGGGCCACAAGTATGAACCTGTTTAGGTCTAAAACTCACTTTTTTGCCCATAGTAACCTATGAGCAAAAAGGTGAGTTTTAGACCTAAACAGGTTCATACATGTGGCTCATCATGTCAGCTTTCTTCACATACCTGTTTAAATAAATCCCTCGATTCCTCCTTGAAATAACAATACTGTAGCATGGCTTATATGATGGTCCCCTGTTATGCCTCCTAAAAATATATAAATAAACTGATGCCTGAGCAGTACCATTGTGGGGTTTGGTCCTCCTGACAGTTTTTTCCTGGTGAAAACATAGGCATAACTATAATTATAGTAGCCATAGCAGGTGGTATAAGGGCCCAGCAATTAAGGGGGCTCACTTTGGTGCAAGAGTATTGTATTCTTTTGTAAGGAATAACAAGGTGGAGGCTGAATGCTGTTTAACTAGCAGTACTATTTGGCTTCTCTGCTATATGGTGCTACTATCCATACTTTTAAATATTGCTACTTACGCTGTTTCAGTTTCCTAAAAGGTCTTCTCTACACTGGCCATAGACATGATAAACCACCTTATGACTGAAGCCAACATCTTTAGCAACATGCCATGCTGTTCTCAACTGTTAAATCAAGATGTAGGGAGGTGGTTCTGTACCTAATAAATACACACTACTCACAAAAAGTTAAGCATATTTGACTTTAGGTTGAAATTTCAGGATGAACATAACATTTCTTGAAAATTTTCTTAAATGAACTAGATGAGACCATCTCTTAACCTTAGCGTGCACATGTCCAACTGTTCAGTGTGTCAGTACTTTTTGCACAACTTCATGATCTCTAACAAGGAGCTTAATGGCAAAATTCCCTACAAGTGTTTGATCCCTAACTCGCTCAATAAATTTAGGGGATCAGTTTGAATTTGGATTTAAATAATCCTCCTCATCATGCTGTTCACATTTTGTCATCATGAGACCAAGACAACAGTACCTCACCTTTGCGGGGCTTCAATCAGGATGCTCTCAGACGGAAGTGGCCACTGAGCTTAGAGTGTCACAGAGTATCAACAGTAGGTTGCAACAGAGATACAGAGAGACTGGAAGAGTCACAGAAAGGCAAAGAAGTGGACGTCCTTTGGCTACACCACACACGGATGTCCGCTTCATTGTAAACATTGCCCTGCGAAATGTTATTGGGCAATTTAGAAATCAAATACCTGTTGGGAATTTTGCCTTGTTAGACATCAGCAAACTGGAGTTGGTTCGGTGAGGGCGGGGGACTCACTCCACAAAGCCCTGTACTTTGCACTTGGCAGTGTAGCAGATGATTATTTACACAGAGAAATTACAGTCGTTGTCCTGGGACAAGAACTCTAACCTTAAAGGGAATATGTCGCCAATTTTTTTTTTACTTATTAAATCAAGCCCCTGATCCATATTCTTTTCCTCTCAGTCATTTTTATTTCCCGATTATAGTTCTCTATTCGGCCATCTATATATGACTGTGGGGAAGACATTCTTGCTTGCACTGCTTTAACAGCAGTCAGAGAGATACTTTACAGCAACTTCATGCCCATAGGATTCTTAAGACAGTTTCTACCCCATAGACGTCTATAGGAGAGTTTTCACTGTGAAGGGAGGGGAGAGGGGTATCTGTGACATCTCATCTTGTGACTGGTGGATTCTGTGTTATCTGTACACAATGGTGTCTCCTTTCAGCTTGACCCTGCTGTTACTGATAATGCGCGCACTGCTGAAAAGCTCTCTAAACAGAACAGGAAGTGTCAGACTATTATTAGGCCTAGTGGCCAAAGTGAAAACTGCAGGACTTAAGAATTATTAAAAAAATATTGAAAGTGATATGGAAAATTAAAAAAAAAACATAACAAAAACTTCCTACAAAATGTGTTTAACATAAAAATGTGAGTTAAACAATAAGTCATTTTTTGATGACACATTCCCTTTAAGTGGATGCAGTTCCTATTACAGTCACAATCCTGGGACGGGGTATCTACTAGGATACATATACAATACAAGGCTTCTAAGGAGATTTGTCCGACAATGATATTCTCTTCTCATTAAAAAAATTGCACATATTCTGTTAACCAACCACGTGTCCATCATTGAATGGCAAGTCCAAGACAGTTAATTATGGAGATAAATGAGCAAGAAATCCAACCAATCTGATCCATTTATACAAGTATGAAGTCCTATCTGTAGTACAGTACTTTTTACGGATGTGATCTTCAGCATTTTCATTTCTTCTAATAGTCTTATTCATTCTCACAATAGTCACTAAAAGCTGACATGATGAAAGAGATGGCTTGTGGCAATTCATCCTATACAGTTTTGGATCTGGTGCGAACGAGCAATGTGCGGAGAATTTCCTTTGCTGTGAGCTTTGTATGGTAAGCAGATATTACCCAGTGTCAAGAACATGATTGATGAATGTGAGAGTTCTACTTTTTGTCATTTATAAGTACTACAGTAAATACAATGAAGAGAATGTCTGATATCGTGTGAGGGAATTCTTTAGCAAATGTAACAGTTAGGGAAATCACTATGCGCTCCAGGTTCAGAACAAGGGGTAGGTGGAACAGGTAGTCAACTTGGGTGTCTTATTTATAGACTTTGTATGAACAGTTTTACACTATGCCTTGAGTGGCTATTAGTTATGTAGATACTGGGCTCAATGGGTGCCTAGTTCCCTTTCCCATACCAGTGATTACCAATACAGCACGTATTGGAAATCACTGGTATGGGAAAAGGAACTAGACTTGTGCTATGCTAATTCTATAGATACTTGGTCCAATGAATGCTGTATTGGTGATCACTCATATGTGAATGAGGAGTAGGCTTGTGCTGTGCTAATTCTGTCGATACTGGGCCCAGTGGGGGCTGTATTGGTGATCACTGGTATGGGAAAAGGAACTAGGCTTGTGCTAATTCTATAGATACTGGGTCCAATGAATGCTGTATTGGTGATCACTCATATGCGAATGAGGAATAGGCTTGTGCTGTGCTAATTCTGTCGATACTGGGCCCAGTGGGTGCTGTATTGGTGATCACTGGTATGGGAAAGAGAACTAGGCTTGTGCTAATTCTGTAGATACTGGGTCCAATGAATGCTGTATTGGTGATCACTCATATGCGAATGAGGAATAGGCTTGTGCTGTGCTAATTCTGTAAATACTGGGTCCAATGAATGCTGTACCAGTGATCACTCATATGCGAATGAGGAATAGGCTTGGGCTGTGCTAAGTCTTTAGATACTGGGCCCAATGGGTGCTGTATTGGTGATCACTGGTATGGGAAAGAGAACTAGGCTTGTGCTTTGCTAATTCTATAGATACTGGGTCCAATGAATGCTGTTTAGGTGATCACTCATATGCGAATGAGGAATAGGCTTGTGCTGTGCTAATTCTGTAGATACTGGGCCCAATGGGTGCTCTATTGGTAATCACTGGTATGCTAATAAGAAATAGGTTTGTGCTGTGTCCGTACTGTAACTAATTGTCATTAATCAGTAGAATAAACTGACTGACGGCAGAGCATAGGAGATAACTGTGGGGGTGTATTCTAAAACCCTCATCTTGGGCACTAAGACAATCCTAAAATGAAAAGCCTAGATTTCACAGGTTTCAATAACCATATTGATCCTTCAAGGAATAACCAGTTAAAATGGTCAAGAGTCTCTACAAATGTTTAGTCAAGGAGTCTGAGGATTTTAATAATAAAATATCTTTACTTACCTTTTTCTCCTATTGTCCAGGTTCTCCACAAGTTTTGCCTATTATGGTTTGGCAATGGACCTTCAAAAGTTTGGAGTCAGCATATATCTGATTCAGGTCATTTTTGGAGCTGTTGATTTTCCAGCCAAGTTAATTTCCACCACAGGCATGATCTACATTGGACGAAGAGTCACGCAATTCTTTTCCCTCGTTCTTGGGGGACTTGCAATACTGGCAAACATTTTTGTACCAAATAGTAAGAAAATCATCCAGCTACTGTATCTCCTTTGAATACTTCACTTTGAACACTTTGTATTAATAATCTTTTCTTTTCAGACCTTCAGGTTCTGAGGACCAGCTTGGCAGTCTTTGGAAAGGGATGTTTGGCTGCATCCTTTAGCTGTGTATTTCTTTACACTACTGAATTGTACCCTACAGTTATCAGGTGGGTGATTATGGCTGTGATGGTAACAGAAAGGAATCCGAAATAAACAATATATATTTATTAGTGACCTTATTCCAGTTATATCTATCTATCTATCTATCTATCTATCTATCTATCTATCTATCTATCTATCTATCTATCTATCTATCTATCTATCTATTCTGTAGCTTGCATAAACATAAATTGTGCTACTCCACTAGAGGGTGCTACAGTTACATCTGCGATTATTAAATGTTCTAGGTTCTATTATAGTGCACTGTTTTTTTTTTACTATTATTTTGATGTCAGAAACTGCTACAACATAATATTAACTTTCATTTAAAATGATTTAATAGCCCAGTAGATTTGGTGGAACAATTATTTATTCACTAAAGAGCTGATACTACTGTTGTCACATGTCCTGTAAAGGCATATTATATTTATATAAGAAATTTATAAAGTGGAATTATAGGTTCTGTTTTAGGGTAAGTTCATACAGGGTATGAAGTATGGTATGGTGCAGATTTTCCACAGTAGATTTGTAGGCAGAAAATCCACACTATATTATAGTACTAACAAAGTGGATGAAATTTTAATGTCATTAATGTCATTAATGTGCGGTATAAAAAAAATTGACATGCAGTACAGATTTTAAAGGCGACATGTATGAATTTTGGCATTTAAACGGCAATTTTTATGTACATTATAATAGTGTCGAATACGCCTGGTCTACTGTGGGTCATAAAACAGGTGCATTCTTGCGCTAAGACGACATTTCTGGTTAAAGCAGTAATACACCTAGAATTGCCGTACTGGAGCTATAAATCTAACGCTTCATACGGTTCTAGTGCGCCCCGCCTCCCACTCACCCCCCGAAATCATGCGCAATACAAAGTGCGGCGGGCGCTCTGTAATGCACCTGATACTGGTGTACAGGCTAAGTAAAAATATAGCGAACAGGGCTGCGCCAGTTTTCAGGCTGAAAAGACGCCAGACTTCTGGCGCAGCCCTATTCATATATGTCGCCCTAAATGTTGCAGATCAACTGCAGATTTATTGAAAATCTTCCATAGGGGTAGGAATACCTGGAGTGGTCTTGGCACAGGCACGGTGCAGCTAAGAACTGCTCTCGCACCCAGGACCAGTGATTTTTGATTAGCGTAATAAGTGGCCACATGGATTTGCAGGTGAACACCCACAAAACTGTGAACACAGATGAGCATTGGTTGTTAATGGTCACACAGTTTTTTCTGGTATTCACTTGCAAATCCATGTGGCTGCTTAGTAAACTGCAGGATGCCATAGCGGTTTTTGGATGCAGCTCTTCTGCACTCTGATTGTGCCAAGAAGACAACTCAGTGAATTCCTACAGTATCCTATGGATATCAAAATTCACAATCAATTTAAAATAAAAGTATTATGTCAGATTTTGCTGCAAATCAACAACAAAATCAATGGATTTGCTACTGCGGGTTTACCCTTGAAATAAAGGTTCTGTGAGAGACATTCTGGTCGAATAGGTCAATTTGTACTTTCTTTTTCTACGTACAGTAAGGCTATGTTCACACGGCCTAATTGCGGGGCGTAATTATGCCCCGCAAATAAGCCGTGTGAATGGGGGCGGGAGCGGGGGGCTGGCACCTCGCCGGCCCATAGACTATCATTACTAGCGGCGCGTATATGCCGCTAGAAAATGACATGTCACTTATCTCCCCCCGCGGTGGATTCGCCGAGCGGGGAGAGGAGACGTAATCCATAGTTCTCATAGAGAACTATGGATTACCGTAATGACTGGGACGTATTCCAGCCCGTAATTCTGGACTGAAATACGTCCCATTTTAAGCCGTGTGAACATGGCCTAATGCAATAGGCTGTTCTGCTCGGAATCTATGGGGCACATGTATGAAAACTGTCTAGGTCTAAAACTCACTTTGTTGCCCATAGCAACCAATCAGTGCCCCCTTCTCAATTTTCCAGAGCTCTATATGAAATGAAAGGAGCACTTTGATTGGTTGCTATGGGCAACAAAGTGAGTTTTAGACCTAGACAGTTTTCATTCATGTGGCCCTATGTGCCAGTGTGAGTCGCCCGGTGCTATAATTTGTCGCAAAGTCCCCATTGGACTCTATGGGCCACATGTATGAACAGGGCTGCACTAGCAGTCTGGCGTCTTTTCAGCCTAACATCTACCGCAGCCCCATTTGCAATAGATTTAAAACTCCCGCACGCCAATATCAGGCGCATTACAGGGTACCCGCAGCACTTTTTAAAGCACCTGATTTCGGGGGGCGTGCGGGCGGCGGGGCGCATTAGAACCGTTTGAAGCTATAAATTTATAGCTTCAGTGCGGCAAATCCAGCCGTATTACTGCTGAATAGGTAAACTACTTTCAAAGTGGTTTACCTGAACCAGAATTGATGTTTATGTGCTACAGTGAGCCAGATTTATGACCTGCAGTAGTCCGGGTTCAAAACACAGGCACATTCTATACTAAAATAATGCGCATAAAAAATGGCATCTAAGCACCAAAAATCATACATGTTGCCCTATGGCTGTCATGTATGATCTAGGCGCAAAGAGGGAAGTCCTAAATAGCTTTAAAGGCAACCAGTCACATAGATTATGTCACCCTTGCTGAGGACAGAACAAGCTAGTGTCAGACCTGCTGTTCCCAGCGCTGTGTCCCTTATTCTGTAAGATGCAGCAGTTTTAGAGCATTTACCTCTCAAATCTTATTCATGAGCAGGTGTTAGCCCCGCCCACCAAAGGCTAGCCCCGCCCACTGACAGTTATTCACATGTTTATACCTATTCAAAGTAATAGGTTTGTCAGTTGAGGTGGGCGGGGCTAGCCTCCAATTGGCCGGGTTTGAAAAAAACTGACTCTTTGAAGGACTCTTTGAATGACTCTTCTGGCTGAAAACTGCAGATTTGAGCATTAAATACACGAAAACTACAGCACCTTACAGAATAAGGGACACAGCGCTGGAAACAGCATGTCTGTCACTAGCTTGTTCTGCCCTCAGCAAGGGGGGCATAATCTATGTGACAGGTTCTCTTTAAAGCTTTGTAGAATGCGCCAGAATGTATGAACCTGTTCTACCGCGGGTCATAGATTTGACGCATTCTATGACAACTCAGGTAAACCACTTTTAACTAGGTCTACCTGTTCCTGCAGTAATGCACCTAGTTTTGCCGTTCTCCAGTCATAAATGTGTAGAATCATACAGTTGTGGTGCGATACGCCGCCATATTGTCCAGTCAGAGCTTTTACAACATCCTGGCCATCTCAGAGAACACAAGGATTTACTAAAACAGTCCTGTCAGAAGACGTCGATTTTGGGCCACATGTATGAAAACTGTTTAGGTCTAAAACTCACTTTTTTGTTGGAGTTTTAGACCTAAACAGTTTTCATACATGTCGCCCTTTTTGTGCCTGGTGTTTTACTGTGGTGAGGGGAATAGATGTTATTTCATGTAGTTTGGATTGGTTTTAAGTTGAGTATGGGCCTATTGCAAATCCAAAAACATGCAAGGTAGGGTTCACTATTTGCACCCTTGATCAGAACTTATACTCAGGGGGACATGTATGAAAACTGTCTAGGTGTAAGACTCTTTTTGTTGCCCATAGCAACCAATCGCAGCTCCCCTTTCATTTAATATAGTGCTCTGAAAAAATGAAAGGGGAGATCTGATTGGTTGCTGTGGGAAACAAAGACTTACACCAAGTTTTCAGACATGAGGCCTTTAGTTCTCAGTTATTGAATAAAATAATGAGGCATGTGGTATTTTAACCAAGTTGAACTATTAGGTGGACGACATGATTGTTGTATTGCAGCGGGTCATAGGTTTGACTTAATGGCTATGAGTGGGTCATATAGCTCCTTCTTGTTGCGATGGTGTACAGTGAATGTTCCTCTAAACATGTTGGGTTCCTTGTACTGCAAAATATTGATTTCATTAAAGTTGTCATATATATTACACAGTTGTAGCAATGTTTTAGAATGACAAGCGATAAAGTTATGTAAGCAATCAAGAAAACTTCTTCATCACAATCAAATAGACTACATTCTGTGCCAGGTGATTATGTCCTTGAGAAGAGTGTGGAATAGATCAGAAACATAAGGCACAAGCTACTAACAGAATGAAAAGAAACACATGCCAGGTGTCTATGCGAGATATATTTTTATTATGTAACATTAGCGGCAACATATTACGTTGGGCAGTGTACAGAATGCATAGAACTGTACTATGTGATTTAAGATGAATCTGAGAACATTGGGAGACAATATGAGAAAAGGATAAAAGCACAAAGTGCAAGATACAGTGGCAATATGTCCACCTTTTCAAATAAGTGTAACATATAGTAGTTCCACCAAAATTTGAGCGAAAATTTGACTATACCCAACTCCCCCAAAATTAGGGGAAACACCAGTAGGCTCCTGGGCATGGCAGACATGTGAATGCTTTTCAGGGAGAAAGGTACAGAAAGAGAGGCAGAAAGCAAGAGGCATGTGTAGCATGTGCAGTATTATGTCTTAGGGGAAAAGTCTGTGGGTAAGATCCCTTGAAAAATCCCCTGGTGGGCCCCAAGAATCAACTCCACTGGTGGGCCCCAAGAATCAACTCCACTAGTGGGCCCCAAGAATCAACTCCACTGGTGGGCCCAAAGAATCAACTCCACTAGTGGGCCCCAAGAATCAACTCCACTAGTGGGCCCAAAGAATCAACTCCACTAGTGGGCCCCAAGAATCAACTCCACTAGTGAGTCCCAGAATCAACTCCACTGGTAGCCCCCAAGAATCAACTCCACTGGTGGGCTCTAGGCACCACAGCCCATCACGGTGTCACTATATACACACACACTGCTTTCCATACACCTCTGACTTCTTATAGTTACATATTGTGTTTTCTATTGGATATAAATTAGATAGTGGAAAAAAGTCATGCCAGGCTTCTTTGATTGCCGTCTTATAGAGGCTTTATTCAGCATATGATACCATGTGGAAGCATCAATAATGGCACAAGGGTCTGCTGCGTATATAAGAGCCTATACTTAGAAGAGTTGAAGAGAGAATAAGAATTGTACCAATCAGATGACAAGGCTGTGTTCATAGCTGGCATAGCAAATGACATCAGATTTGGAAGGCAATGGACAAGCAAAGTTTGGCAGCACCGTTGTTAACGGCTATTGCCAGGATATAATGGTCACTCCATCCAGTTTCTACTCTGGATAAGAAATCATCCAAATAAAAATAGTTTAATCAGCAACCAATGCTGTATTTTAATGGGCACTAATACATAGACTAAACATACAGATGAACCTACTTGACAAAGACTCATGTGTGTTTTGATATGTTGTGCCCTTGTGTTGGTGCCAATAAAGATACCGGGCCTTATGTATGAAGACTGTCTAACAGTAAGACTGTCTATGTTGCACATAACCACTAATCAGAGTTCAGCTTCTATTTTTCCAGAGCACTATATGAAACGAAAGCTATGGGCAACAAGGACAGTCTTACTGCTAGACATAAGGGCCCAAAGTGTTTGATGCTGGCAAAACTTTCTTTATTTGTAAGTCATTGCAGCCTGTTGGGCTATATGCTAAACAATACATAAATAGAAAAAAGCAAGGAGCTCACCCATATGTTGCTAACATATAATCCTGTTAACCAGTATTGCACGGATATATATGCAACAGCTTGACAGCAACAGGTACTTCCAAAATATGCCCAAAGAAAATCCAGCATGCCGGATAAAATAGGGAATGTTATTGTGTAAATCCAACACACAAGAGTATATAAAAAATACAAAGACTGATGCTGTAAAGACGCATTTTGAACCACACAGGTTTGAAATGTGTCTGTGCAGCATTGGTCTTTATTTTTTTTTATATACTCTTGTTTGCTTGGTTTACACAATAAAATCCCCCTATTTTGTCCTGCATGCTATATGCTAGCCAGGAGCTGAAATCAACTCGAAGGTAAGTAATAATCATATTAATAAAAACAATACATACAGCTAATAAAATCTGAAAATTAATTTCATCAGGATTATTACCAATAACATTTGCAAAATATATGGAATGAACACTATGATATAAATTAAGAACACCCCACCTTCCCCCACATATATTAACAGTGGTACACATGTTTAGCACAAATGAAAAAGACATCAGCCTGCATAAACAATATAGCATTGCATAAAATCCACATAAAACTCTAATAAACTGAAAAAAAATCTGAATGGTAATCTCATCAAATTTACATAAAGAATACATCTAGCTTATTGAGGTTAAACTGTTTGTTCAGCATGTAAAACACTAATTTGGGCAACAAGCATTTTCATCATTAGTTCTAATATGGCCCCATTTAAATAATGGGAAATCAAATAAGCTTATCTAAAAACATAAACTTAGTTAAGATACAATAAAAAAAATAGACACAAGGTTGTCACAAATCTATCATTCCCTATTAACAAAAATTATCCCCTTTAACACCCGGCCCAAAAAAAACCTTAAAGACCACATATTTTTTGTTTTTTCCCCCCTTTTGTTTTACAGTCGAACTTTTTTTTTTTTTCAGTGACACATTTTTTGAGACCTTTTTTTCTTAATAAGCGGATTTTTTGGTGGGTGTAGTTTTCGTCTAGGTATAAATTACTGTATATTTTTGTAAAAAAAAAAATTGTTGCATTTGTTTAAAGTTATTTTTATACCATTCCCATTTCATACTAAAAAAAAACTGTTAAATTAATTCTACAGGTTTTGTATTGGGAGTACCCAAATAAGTTCTTTGGTTTTTTATAAAATTATTTTTTTATTTAAATATTAAAAAATTTTTTTATTTTGACAAATATTTTTATTTGCTTATTTTAAAATCATACTTCAGTTTAATGAAATAATAATAAACAAATAACAATAATATTTATAAATAACCTATGAACTTATTTAGCCACTATTATTCAGTTTATTCCTTCTATCTTCTTATTTTGGTATTTGCCAAAAAAAAAAAAAAAAAAAAATTTTATATATTTAAAAAAAATTTTTCCAAATACATCTAAATCAAAAGTGCATCAACTTTGCAAGCAGTCTTTTTTGTCCCTACCACTGTTGCAGACTTTTCCCTTTTTCATGGTAAAAACTTTCAAAACAAACTTCCCCGTGTCCCTTACTTTGCTACAAAAATCAGAAAGTTAACAAAATGATAACAGGGGGGTAAAACCCATTAAGCATTAATCGTAAACAAGTCTAAACCCGAACAAATACTACATAAGTTATAAGGATCATATATGCCCAAGGCTTACTGATGTATATTGGGGGAAAACGAATCCATCTGGTCAGATTCCACATAAGAACTAATGTAGCAAACCAGTAGGATAAAAATAATGCTGCTTATGACAAAAAAGTCTCAGAACAAACAATGCATCAAAGTTTCCCGTGCATGAGGCTGAATAACCATAGACTGGTTAGAGTCTGTCCATTGCCAAAAGCACTGAAAGTGGGCAAGTGGGCATCAGTTCTGAACCATGGAGTAATGAAAGAAGGTCGCCTGGTCTATCATACTTTCTTTTACATTATGTGGATGGCATGGAGGATGGAGCGTGAAATGTGGTTGGAATGTGGTCATTGCTTCCAAGGGGAAGATATGCCATCAAGATATACCTTAGGTTGAAGCCAAGGCAGCAGAGACAGGGTGATGCTTTGGTCAATGTTCTGCTTGTAAATATATATATATATGTGTGTGTTTTTTAATAATTCGAGTTACACAGCATATTTATTTTACAAGTGACTGGAAATATGCGCATGATAATTCAATCACGGGAAGAGTGAACAGGTGCAGTATTCCTCTATAGGACTCAGAAGGTATCATCAGAAAGCCAGCTCATTGTAAGGGAGCCAAGGCCTTATATTTTCTTTTGCCTGTTGTGATTTACAGGGTTTATAATAACCTAGAAATACATTATAAAAATAGTTAATTGCAGCCAGTACTTTATAAAACACAGTTTTATACACTCTGCATATATACTGAGGTCCCTTCTCCTACATTGAGCGCACATGAACCATGTGTTTATAACTCAGCAGACCTCCAGCAATTGTATCCCAAGTGATGGCAATCTATGCCCTGGAGAATCACCCAGACATCTGTGCAGTAGCAGACAGTCAGAAAACAGTCCCCGAGCCCTTGGTTTCGAGGTTTTGTGAAACTGCTTTATTTCAAATTAAAATCTTTTCAGTATAGTTGAAAATGAATAATGTTTATTATTTAATATGCGGCTATTTGTAATGCATAGTAATTAGAGCAAGAATATGTTCATTGATTATTGTAGTTAAATTTAAAGGGTTTTCCCAGTATATGGGTAAAACCAATAGGCATGTACTAACTTTACAAATATCCTACTACTCCCATGTCCACAGTTTCTTGATCTACCAATGGTCTTTGTTTAAAGTGATGACTTACAGGGTGTGTAACTTATTGATAGGGGCTAGCCCTGGGGGTCACACCCTAATTATACCATAGTTGCCTAAATCTAAAGAAATTAAGCTGTTTAAAATGTTTCTTGCTTAATTTATTGATTAGGCAGTGATCTTTTGCAGTGATATGTACAGTATGTACAGTGCTTTAGCACTGTATTATTATTATTTATTTTAGAGCGGCATTGATTCCAGGGCGCTGTACATTCAAGGGGAATTACATACATGACAAATGTTGAACAAATACAATGGTTTACGAAAAAAAGACAAATAACTGTTATACAGAGAGGAAAGAGGACCCTGCCCCGAGGGCTATAAACTAGAAGGGAGGAGGGGAGAGACAGAAGGTGTTGGGGCGGACATGTTTGTGGGGCGGTGTACTGGTGGTGGGTTAGTGTAGGTTATAAGCTGTCCGAAGAGATGGTTTTGAGGTTGCTTTTGAAACTGGTGAAAGTTGGGGGAGGTCTGAGTTTTGGGTTAATGAGTTCCAGAGAATGGGTGAAGCACAAGTGAAGTCTTGGAGAGGTTGTGTGAGGACTGATGGAGGGGAGCAGAGGAAAGGTCTGTCAGGAAGCGGAGATTGCATGAGGGGAGATATCTGGAGTTTTGAGCAGAGATGTATGGAGGGAGAGGTGTGGAGAGCCTTTTTAGGTCATGTTAGAAACTTAAAAGGGATTGCTGGGCAATGGGAAGCCAGTGAAGAGATTGGCAGAGGAGTAGCGAGGAGAGAGGTGGATAAGACGAGCAGCAGAGTTGAGGATGGTTTGAAGGGGAGCGAGAGTGCTGGATGGGAGGCCACAGTGAAGGATGTTGCAGTAGTCTAGGCGGGATATGACGAGGGCGTGGACTAGCGTTTTTGTATTAGTTTTATCAGTTTGGCATTGTACAGTACATAAAGGGGGGACTATAAGTCAATACAACATACAGCACAGGCATACAGTAATTATACCTTTGGCCAGACATAGCATCATTCAATCATAAAAGGTTATGTCAGTATGGACCATACTATACTACTGAGAACTGTAAGTGGATGGCATGATCATATATTCAGTATGATAACACTGTCCACAAAAATAACCCTACAGTTATACAGTGCTCAGATAATACCATCAAATGATTCCCAAACAGTACTACCATACAACTGTTCTTTTACCTTTGTTACCTATAGACCTGTGGTTAAATATGTTGTTAAATGATTTCTGGGAGATTGATCGTTTAGCCCTTTAACTCAAAATGATGTACATTCTGGTGTTAAGGGTGTATGGAGCGAGCTCAGGAGCTGAACCTGCTCCATAGCCGATGGGTGCAAGCTGATTATTACAGCTGACATCCACTGCTAACAACAGGGATCAGAGCTGGCACCTGCCACGGTGGTTAAAGGGGTTTTGCCACGATGTAATGTTGATGTGGGATCCTCCAAAATGGGTATTTAATCACTTTTCTAAATATATGTCATTAAAAAAAAGTGAAGCCTCCGACAGCTACAGCCTGACTAAGATGCCTTTGGTTACCTGAGAGTTTACATTAGACGTGACAAGGACACTGATCTGGCCACGCTTGCGTTATTACTTCTTATTCCTCGGGGAAAATGAATAGCTTTTAAGGGACGGGGAAAAAAGTCTCTGCCCTTCCTTAAGAGAATCCACTAGTTTAATGAAATTTATCTGGGGAAAAAATTGCAACGCCCCCTGAGCACCCCTTTCCCCCCCCCCCCCCCCCCTGCAGCTTAAAGGGACTGGGGGAAAAAATTTTTTCCCCTTTTTTTCCTTATAAAAAATGCACGGGTTTTGTAATGTAATTATTTTAGAAAAAAATTTGGCAGACGCACCCTTGGATCACGTGTCCATGAAAAAATGAAAAAAAGCTGCCCCCCCTGGAGCTAATCTCCCCTAAAAGGGCCATGTTTTAAAGAGGCATAAAAAAAAAACCCATTAACTTTGCAAAATAGTTCTCCTTGTGACAGGGGACTGACCTCCTGGGGAACGTGCAGGGGACGTGGTGCTTGACACCCACAGAGGGGGTCCTTGTTTTTTTTTAAACACAAAACCCCAACGCCCCTCTTTTAGGGCTCAAGGCTCAAATTTTCCCTTTTAGCTGGGGAAAATCCCATCTTGGAAAAACCCCTTTAAATGCATAAAATTACCTCCCCGTTTGGGCCCTCCTCAACAAATCAAAGGGGTGTAAACCCCAGTTTCCATGGCACCCCAAACCCTAAAAAGGGGTTTTCTGTAGCTGCTATGTTAGCACTGTTATTACTTCCTACCATATGCAGGAATTTAATTGAAGCACCATCCGGGAAAACCCCTTTTGAAAAATACATAAAAAACAAATGGGGGAATTGGTCAAGACTTTTAGGTATAACGTAAAAAAAATAAAAAGTCTTAAAAAAATAAAATATAATCGAAAATACTAAAAGTTTAAAAAAAAAACCATTTTGCCATTTTACAAAGAAAAAAAGTTACACAAAACTGGTATCGCCACATCCTTAAATGTCATTTATTCCCTTTAAACAGTGAACAAATTTGAAGAAAAAAATAAAATTTGGGTTGATTTTTTTTGTCCTAAAAAATTGGAATAAAAAGTGATAAAAAAATTGGATTTATTTCAAAATGTTACCAATAAAAACTACACTAAAGCATACAAGCAGAAAGCCCTCACTTAGGTTCATAGATGGAAAAAGAAAAAAGTTTTTGGTCGCAGGTTTTTGGTGCAGAAAATGGTTTGGGGCAAAATTTAAAAATTTTTTTTTTTTATAAAGTGCTGACACATTTGGTGTCACTGGAATCGTAACAACCTGCAGCATACAAATAACATGCCATTTATGCTGAACATTAAACTCTGTAAAAATGAAACCCACACAAATATGGTGGGTTTTTTCCCATTCCACCCTACAAAGATTTTTTTTCCATTTCCCCTTTCTTTTTAAAAAGTAAGGGGAATTTTATAAAATTAACCTCTCACCACATTTGGGGAGGCCGCCCCCGACCAAGCAGGGAACCACGGTATATTATTTGCGGCCCCCTTTTTCTGTCTCCACCCAAAAAGGGCTTGATTCGGCCACAGCCAATTAACCCCTTAGATGCTGTGATCAATCGTCAATCTTTTGACTCCGAGTAAGGAAGGGCAAGGGAGGGAGATCCCTCTGTCCTTTGGCATCCTGTGATGTGATCTAAATTTAAAGGGGAAACTGTCGCCAAATTTTTTTTTTTAAAATTAATTTAAAACAAGCCCCGATCCATATTCTTTTTCCTCTCAGTCGTTTTTATTTCCTGTTGTAGATTTCTCTATCGGCCCCTATATATGATTGTGGGGAAGAAAATTCTTGGTTTCACTGCTTTAAAAAGCATTAGAAAAAATTTCTTTACAGCACTTTATGCACATAGGATTTTAAGACAGAACTGTCCCCTAAACCCTTTTATGGAGAGTTTTCCCCTGTGAAGGGGGGGGGAGGGGGAACTGTGGGGCCATCTCCTCTTGTGACTGCGGATTTTTGGGGTTTTTTCTGTACACAATGGTGTTTTCCCTTTTTTCTGACCCTCTTTGTGGATAACGAGCCCCACCTTAAAAAATCTTTTAAACGGGGCAGGAATTGTAGACAAATTATTTTGGCCAATGGCCAAAGGAAAACTGAAACTTTAAAAATTTAAAAAAAAAAAAAACTAAAGTTTATATGGAAAATTAAAAAAAAAAAAACATTTTTTGATAACATTCCCTTTTTAAAAACTTTTCCCGGTTGCCCGTAATGTACCATATCTCCCGGGATACATTTGTATTACAGTTTTTTTAAATTTTTATATATTGTAGCAGAGATCTAAAATTGTGGGTTAGTCTTCTATTGGGGCAAGGGAAAAAAAAAAAAGGGGAAAAAAAAATTAAAAAAATGGAAAAAACGAAAAAAAAATTAATAAAACACAAATACAGCCCTTTCTCAATTACAAATGACAATTGCCCCAAAAAAGATTAAAAATAAAAAAAGTAACATAGTTAACGCTGTGTGGTTAAAGACCTAAAAAATTTTAAATTTGTCCTTTTTATTTAACCCGCACAATAAGCCAAAAAACCCCCCCCCAAAAACGATTGAATTTTTTTTTCCCTCCCGCTGCACATAAAAAAAATTAAAAAGTGAAACAAAAAAATTGGGAAAAAATGCCAAAATGGGGAAAAAAACCCCTAAAAATAGGGTCCGTATATGAAAAAAGGGTTTTGGCTATTTGAAGAAATCAATGCAAAAAATAATTTTTTTGCACAATATTTAAAAACTTTTCTTTTTTAAAATGCTACAAAAAAAAAAAATTTATAAAAATTGGAAAAGGCCGTGGGGTTTCACCGGGGCGTAATTTTCCCCCAACGGGTTGGCCCTTTTTTGAACGCAAAAAACCGCCCTAAAAAGGGGTCGGGAGGGGGCCCGGGCCGGAGGAAACCGGGGGCGGCTCCGGGCCCCTAAAAATTCATTGTTTTTTAGGCGCAAACCCCGGGAAGCAATTTAATTGCCCTTAATTTCTTTTCCCCCGCGGGGGTTTGGAGGGGGGAGGGTTTCCCCAAAACCCCTTTCCCCCCCTTGAAAAAGCAGGGGGGATTAACCCGTTTGCCCCCGAGGTTTGGGGCCTAATTTAAAAACGCAAATTCCCCGGGGGTTTAAAAAAACCCGGCCCCAATCCCTTCCGGCAAAAGGGGTGTTAACCGGGGCCCTTAACTAAAAGTTATAAAATTTATTTTTTTTTAATAAAAAATCTTTTTTCCAGGGCAGTTCCTTTATGTTCAGTCCCTTAATTTTGGTTTAAAGCTGGATCGGAAAAATTAAACCAGGATTACATTTTTTAACCAACCCCCTTCCCCCTTCCCCCCAAAAAGAAACATTTCCTTGGGGGGCCCCTTACCTGCTTTTAGCAAATTTTTGACCGACAACCCAAGGAAAGGTATCAAATTTTTAAAAATTTTAAAATGGGCCTCCCCTTAAAATACCCAAAAAAAAAATTTTTAAAAATTTATTGGCGTTTTTTTTAAAATTTTTTAATTTTCCCCAATAAGCCCCCTTTGGTTAGGGGTGCTTTCCAAAACAGGCAGTTTTGGTGCATTTTAACTGCCTCCCAATTTTTCCCCCCCTTTATTACCAGCAAACTTTTATCACTTAGGGTACTTTCACACAGTGCGGTTTTTGTGCGCTTTTTTTAATGCGTTTTTTGTGCAGCAAAGTATAGCATTAATTGTTGTGCCTTCCTGCACAAAAAATGCATCCAAAAAAACACATCAAAAATGCACCAAAACTGCACCGTGTGAAAGCACCCTAACCTAAACTGTTTGGAAAGTGAGTAATCAATTAGTGTGTTTGTAATCCACAAGACTTCACTCACAGTAATTGATTAGTTACTTGAAACACCTTTCTGAACAATTTAGACAACTGAAAGAAGCAGTTTAATTGGAGCGTAGTTAAAACTGCACCAAAACTGCGCTGTGTGAAAGCAGCCTTAGAGATCAGAAAGTTGTGTAAAAAGTAGTGAAACACTGAACAGTTGGACATGTGCATGTGCAGGTTAAAAGGGTTTTCCCACTACAAAAATCCTATGTGTAATGATGGGGACAGTAGAAATAAGCACTCTTGCAGTTGGTTTATATCACTTAAATCATTTGATACATTTTTTTACTAATTTGAAAGTGTCTAACTAATCTAAGTCGGGGGGGCGGCCCACACCCCTTTTCTTTTTGGGGCGTCTGATATTTTTTCACCCCAGACGGGCCCTGACCCTACGGACACGCCCTTTTCGTGATTCTGCCTGCACTCCTATGCTCACTCCCCTCTGAGCTGTGTCAAACTGAAAGTGAAACTGAAGGCTACAAGGACAGCTCCGAAAAAAACTTAATTGTGCCATTTCTTCAGGGGTTTTTCATTACATCTAATTGGTGGTGCTGCAAAATCCTAGCTCTTTCTCCTTGAGCTCATTACAATATATATAAAGGGGTGTTTCAACGAAGGCACTTTCTTGTTACATTTCCCTTCTAGCATTTAAACCACTTGTTACAAAAAAGAATGGGGCACATGCCAACCATTTTCCTTAATTTCAAAGGGGTTTCAAATATACCAAAGTGAGTGTGCTCACAAACACCACCCTCCTCGTTCTATAACAGTTGGCTTGCAACTAGGTATGAACCCTCCTTTAACATGGAAGTGGCTTTGTGGGAACACCCCTTCAGATATTAGTGGAGTGACCACGTTTTCTAACTCCACACACCTACATGGGACCTCTCCCCAACAAGGATTGTTACCCCTTTACAGTCATCACCGTACACAAAGGGAACAATAAGGCATCCTGGTTTATATCCACAGATTTCCATGGTCCTCAATGGGCAGAATAGCATAGTTCACCTGATTATGAACTTATGACCTAAATGCAGCAAACCAACATCACTAACCACTGAGCCAATGAATAAAATGATTGCTGTAAAATTTAATTCAAGGATCTACATTAGAAGAAAATTCAGTTTATACTGTAAAGAGCTGGGAAACGAGATTTTACTGAGGATTAAGGGGTTCTAATAAAAAGAACACGATAATTTATTAACATAAATGAAACTTTTCAAACTTTGATTAATTGTTTTTTTTACCATACCAAAATTTATATGTAAAACATTAATAAACACTCTGTCTGCTGGCAGATTATATCCCCAATAATCTAGAGGCTGCAGTAAAGGGGAAACTCCAAAACCCCATTCCAAATTTGATTTTCAAACCTCTTTCCCCAAAGTATCACAATATTTTACTTGTTTCATACATCTGCACCTTCCAAGTCCTGATTTAAATCCCTTCCTTCAATCACAAGCAGTAACCTTGTAATTCCTATATTGATGTACTATTTTATCAAAACTGCATAGACAAGTGCTTTTAAAGGAAGAATTTCCCCTATAATATCTACATCTTGGACATGATGTTGACATAAAGTCACATTATTATGATCACTTTCTACTTTTAGCATTGGCAGCGATAGAAGAAGTCATGTGTGGTGAGCTGGCTTGGTGGGTATATAAAATGTGCGATAAACTGTTTGCACATATATCCCTCGCTGCTGTTATTGGTAAAAGCTGCAAAGAGGGATGGTGATTGACTTTTGGGCAAAGGGTGGTGGTATTTCTGAAACTGTGCAGTTTGTGAACTGTTTGTGGTGAAAGTGCATGGTGAGTGGACAAATGGACCGACACCCTACAGTGGAGCAGTTCACCATCAACATGAACCAGAAGGCTATCGGATATGTGTCTAAAACAACAGTTCAGTGAACCCTACTGGTCACTGCACCTCTGCCAACAAAGTTGCATAGACAGAAAAGACTTTAATTTTCATGGCAGTGTCAGAATTAGACCTCTGCTGATTGGCAAAGTGTTGCCTTCTCTGATGAGTCACATTTTATGCTTCATTCAATGGATGAACATTGGTGTCAGTCGAGAAACATCAGAAAACAAACACCCTGCAATCATTGCTGAGAGAACACAAGCTGGTAGTTGAAGCATTATGGTCTGGGTAGTTTTTTCATGGCATTCAATGGGCTTAGTCATGCATGTAGAAGGCACTATTAAACAATTTGGCTATGACTCCATCCTTGCAGATCACATACACATATACCCATACATGCTGATTGTCTTCCCTGGGGCTTCCAGCAAGACAATACGACATGTCACATGGTAAGAAATGTCTAACATTGATTGGAAGAGCATGACCAAGACTTCAAGGTACTACCCTGGCCCCTCATTCCCTAGACTTGAACCTGACTGAGCATTGATGGGAATACTTAAATCGTTGTTTTCGATCTATGGAACCTCTTCCACGCACCCTTCAGCAGCTGTGGGATGCACTGCAGTAAGCATGAGTCCAGATACCTGTGACAACCTACCAGGACCTTACTGAGTCCCTTTCAGCCCAAATAACTGCTGTTGGGACTGCTCACAATGGTAACTCTAGGTATTAGCTGGCGGTCATAATAATGTGACTTGACTGTATATATGAAGAACACAGCTGGGATCATCTCACACTGACTTGTTATGCTCATCTGTGCAGTTATTTATATAAAAGTAGTATAAGGGTGCATTCCCACAGCATAGGACAAATACTGGTCGGTTTGCCGGCCGTATTTGTCCTGTTTTTTCGCCCCCTCCCCCACGGCCGCGGGGGGGGGCGGCTTTTTCTCCGCATGAGCCCGAGAAGAGCCCTTCCCACCTCCCATTGAGAAGCACAGATTCCGTCCGGTTTTCGGACGGAAGAAGGTGCTTGCTCAATGTTTTGCTGCCGAAACCGGCGGCAAAACGCTGGCGAAAACCCGTGGTGGGACTGCTGCACGGGTTTTCCATAGAGCACACTCATGCTAATTTTCGGCCGGTTTTACAGGCGGTCTGAAAACCGCAAACCGGCTGAAAAACCGGCCGAAAACCCGTGCCGTGGGACATGCCCTAAAGGGTATTTCTAACAAGGGGAATATCAATATACATTTAATTATAGTTATAATAATGGAATGATTATAATAAAGTTTAAAGGGACCTGTCACAATGGCAATGCTGCATCATGTTATAGTGCAGGAGGAGCTAAGAAGATTGATGGAAGATTTTCTGGATAAAGATTCAGTTTAAATCTTAACATGGTTAAAATTTCTGTTCATTCTGGGTTTAGGAGTCCAGTGGGTGGTCCTACCTAGTGATTGACATCCTTCTCTATATGAGTATGCATGCAGAGATAGATGTCAGTCACTTATTAGAACCGCCCACTGGACTCCCAAAGTCAGAATAAGGAGGAATATTAATGAATAACTTTCCATTATACTCATTATTCCCCACAAAGCTATATATCAATTTGCTAAACTCCTGCTCTCTAAACTGCTGGTTGATTAGGTTGCATATTCAATGTGACAGATTCCCTTAAAAATCACTTCCCCATTCTTTTGCTCCTTCTAATATTAGACAACAAAGGAATACAACCCTTTCCAATGGCCTAGAGCTATGCAGAAACAGAGTTTGTGGCACAGTTCTCAATTTGACCAAACTGTCCAGTCCCTTCTCCATATAAGGGTTTAAAATAGTATAATGTCTATTGGTTTAGATTAGATTTAGATCTGGGATGTCATAAATGTATTTCGCTAAGTGATTTGAAGTAATTGTGTGCAGTCCTGATGTTGTTGTCAGTCGGATTAGACACAGATGCAGTTACTTATAATTCGTTGAGATTGTATTTTAAAATGAAAGCTATCAATCCAAGACTCTCCAAAATATATTTAACTCTCTAGAAGAACGTCATAATACATTACATGTAACATTTGCCTTTATTCATTTTCAGACAAAGTGGTCTTGGTCTGGGCAGTACCATGGCACGCTTGGGTGGCATTGTGGCTCCACTGGTGAAGTTGTTAGGTGAATTTTACCCTTTCTTGCCTCTGCTCATATATGGAGGTGCACCAATAATTTCAGGGTTACTTGTCTACTTTTTGCCAGAGACTGTTAATAAACCACTGCCTGATACTATAGAAGAGGTCGAAATTGGGTAAGTACAATGATACATTTCCAAGTTTTAGAATTTCACATAATAACATAGAGACAGAAAGTCTTTCTTAAGAGAAGGCATTCTGGAATAGTGAAGGGAGGAATGTAATTGTTATTTTCTCCCCTCAGTGAACTACTACACTTCCAACACCCCAGGCTTAAATATATAGATTCCGTTAAATAAGTTCCGAGCCAACCAATACATTGTTGGTTATTAAATTGGTCACCCACACCTCCACAACCAAAAAAGGAAAATAAAGTCAAATGGATTGTCTTAGCCTTCCATTATTTGCTTGCAATGCTTTCTTTGCTTACTTCTGCCTTTCTTCTATGCTATATATAGCCTCCCTTTGCTTCAACCAAGCAGCAGCAGTTCATGTTTAAAAGCTGTTTACATTTTCCCTGTTGAACCACATGTCCCAGGATCCTTTTCTGTGCTGTGTCTATCTTCTTCCTGCCCAACTTTATTGCATGCCCCCTATTTCCTCACTCATGTTTCAAGCCTTGGGCGGCAGGATTTAGGGCCGTGGCTTTAAAGGCTGCTCTGATAAAATTCAAACCCTTTTGGTCACCTGATCTTTAGGGCTTGACACAGAACTCATGTGCTTCTCATAATCAAACAGTTGATGTAGAACTGAAGGTAGTCCAAATAAAATGTAATGAAAGTGCACTTTACTATAAAAGTGCCTAACGGGTGAGATATTATTTAGAAAATATTTGTTTCCACTAGACAACCCCTTTAACTTTCACCAGTGCAAGCTATTAAAGCCATTACATTATTGAAGTAGGGTTTTGATGGCCCTAATCCAGCCTACATAGTAAGTTTAGGTTGTAAAGAGCTGAAAAGAACCAAAATGTTCCTTAGCTCAAGCACTCTAAAAGCTAGCTGATAAGATGGAAATGACTATGAACATAATTACATAGCTGTTGTGTTGGCTTTATTGCACAGTAAAATGCAGTATGTAGTACATATACACCATACATCTCCGACTGTATAATGCCTATATCATTTAAGGTAATCAGTTATGTATATAATAGAAAAGCGTAATCTATATTAAACCAGAAATTAATAATTTCTTATTTTATTTTGTTCTACAGGAAGAAAAAAATACCAGAAAAAGAAGAGAAGAAAGAAATTGTACCTCTGCAGACAGTAGCCACAAGCCCTGTACGTGTGACCCTGTGATATCAGTAGTACCTATGAAGCTTGTTAAAAAGGACACTCTAATAATGCCTAAACACTATGTATTCACTGGCATAATTATGGGTGCTTCTGAGGCATGCTCATTAAATTATTACTGTGGAGAACTGAAGAGAATGCGATCCAAGAAGGGACAGGATCTATTTTAGAGCCCCTAAGGCTTCCATACTGATGGCACAATGCCAATGTAGCATTGGTTAAATGACATGTCCAAGCAAATGAAAATGTCTAAAAGAGTGACCTATCATCTGAAGAGCAAAACCAACCCTTGTTGATATATAAAGCAAGGAGGCTATATATCTTATACTAAAGTTTTAATGGAAATTTCCTAATTTAAAGAGGAAAAGAAGTCTAAATTTCAAGAACCTGCTCTTCGTAGTCACACAGGTTAGGTGAGCAGTAAATGTAATGACAGACATGGAACCAGATCATAGTCCTGGGTAGATTAGTTTAGTTCCCCTTCCTCTGATTTCAAACCAAGTAGAAAGTGCTACAAAAACATAAGCAATTGAAATATAATTAACACATTCTTCATTCAGCATAGAAGATGAATGATTGGTATCCTTTATGTGGCATGAATATAGCAACCACAGGGCTGTAATGAGACATATTGGAGCCCCATGCATGCAAAAGGTCAGGTTCTCTAAACCTGCTATTAGGTCTTTTGGTGAACACCTGAGGAAGGCTGTTATACTTGTTCTAAGGCACAAACACACTGGCTTTTAAATAAAGAGGAATTATAAGCTTTTTATCAGGTTATAATCATATAGCTAGCGCGTCCATGTAATGCACAGAATTAAAGTTCTGTACATTACACTTATGTACATAGCTCTCATGTAGGAGGGGGATCTGTTTCTCCCTGAGGAGACCACCAGCTGCCCTGTAGAATCTCATAGGTCAAACCATGCTCTCTGGGAATGGGGTATGCAAATAAGCTGTGTCTCTAGAAGAAGAAACCACTCAGCTGTGGCAGGAAGAAACCCTGAGATAGACCCAATTACGTCCTTCGCTTGGATGAGTTTATGGATAATCTTTGATTTCCACGAGGTGGGCCTGAGTCCCTCCAGCTAGTGTTCTCTTGAAAACATCCTGATGTCTCAACCCTAAAAGTCAATGTCTGACCATTGCTACATGAGTAAGGAAAGTAACATAACCAAAGTATTTCCATAAGGAAGAAACACTCATCTGTAGATGGTTATTTCAGGTTTATTGAAAGTAACTTCATTTTAAACACTGATTGAATACAGATATTAAACATAATGTGATGCAGTGAAGGCTGGAACACAGTACAACCATAAATAAATCTCACAAACAAGTTTGTGGCTTGAAAGCTTAACAACAAACAGATGAAGTCATGGACTCTGCACAATCCATTGCAGACTTTACTACATGTCAATCAGTAGTCAAAAGACAAGTGATAAGGGGTGGAAGAATGGTAAATGGGGAAAGAATGGGGAAAGAGAGGAGAATCCTGAAGCGAAATAGAAAGATCAATACATCAAGGGGAGAAGGGATATCAGTCCTCTTCTTTATTGGGATCTGGACTGTCCACAATGGCAAGTTCTCTGAACAGGTCTATGCATTAGTTCTCTCTCAGTTTGTAAAAAAGGGTTTCTTCGCAAGTTATAAAATATCCTTCAAACACTTCAGAAGCCACCAGGTCTTCTGAATAGCCTCAACAGACTCATGTCCAGAATAGTCCTTAAACTACGGAAGAGTATGATAGGTTACACTCAGAAACAGAATTTCCACGGCCTTACCAAAAGAGATGAAAGGGTGTTTTCTAAGAGAATGTGCAACACAGGCAGTACCCTCTATTACCTGGTCCCTTGCTTTGCATGGCAGTTCTCAGAGACATGCCCTCCTAGCTATCCATTTATTGCCTGTTGGTCAACCTGCTAGAAGTCACATTCATCCAAACAGTCTCAGCTGTGGCAGCAAAGAGCTCTGAAATTTGCTCAACTAAGTCTTTTGCTTAGATGAGCTTATTAATAAATTTCACAAGCTGGGATTGAGTTCCTCCAGCTAGTTGCTCCCTTATAAACTTTGAGAAGATCCTGACAGTACCAGCCAATGACACAGTTGTAGGGGTAATTGCTGTCCCACTTGTCCCAACACATCCACGAGAAAGAAAAAGGACATGGATAGCCCACTGGACCACACTCTATTGTTCCCATGGTCCTTTAGACAAATGTACACACATAAGAGGTTTGCAGTATAGTAGAGATGTTGGGGAGGCCTCTCCAACCCCTGTGGGGCTCCTTGTACAAAGCCATCTGTTTCAGTCTGTCCATTTGGCACCTTAAACAAAACTACTCCTTCCTTCACATGGAAAAGTCCCAGGAGGGAATCTGTTAAGATGAAGACCCACATTGCAAATAGCATAGTCTCTTCCTGCCTACAGCTAACCATAGTCTTCGAGGCCCAGCTGAATTTGTCACAGTTTTTGACCTTAATGTTGATTTGTGCAGCAGATAATCATGTCATACATGTAGAGTGTGCATTTAGTCACTTACCACTCTGAACCTGGTGCAGTCATTCCTCTGACCTCTGTATTTTTCCCCAAAAACTTTGTAATCAGTTCTATAGCACAAACAGAAGAGGTGAACAATAATAGCCTTTTCTGACCCATAAAAGAGCCAGGAAAGGTTCAAGCTTCCAGTTAAATATCAACACTGTTCTGAAAATATCTTGGTACGTAAGGTAATTTAGGAGTAATATAGGAACATAGGAGTAGAGCATTTCCCCCAGATTGAACTTTCGCATCCTGCCAAAGAACACATGCAAAATATGATCAAATGCCTTTTCCTGGTCAAGACTGACCAGAACCACATCAGTCTCTGATAAATTGAACAATGTCCCTTATGATATCAAGGCTTTTTCCAAACCTGGATGATGCATCTATCCACGTCATTCATTCAACTGGCTGGTAGTTTAGAAAATATTCTGTATGCCACATTCAGAAAAGAAATGAGACACCAGCTGTTTTCAGGTTCTTGCCCCTCATCAATGCAGAACAGGTTAAGAATTGGTTAGGTGAGAGGCTGTTGACATAGCTCTTGGGGCACTTTTTTTCCTTGTGGAGAACACCAGCTCACTTAGGGAGTCTTGCAGGTCAGGAAATGTTCTTTGGGAAAACAATCTATGCAAATTAGCTGTGTCACCTAACAGAGGGAGCTATTTTATAAGTACAACCCTTTTAAGACCCTTATTTATTTGTATTTTATCCATTCATATTGCACGAATATATTCTGCAGCACTGTACTGTTTTCATTACTCACATGGTTCCTGTCGCCATTAGGGCTCACAATCTGAATCACAAATTAACCTAGCAATGTGTTTTTGGAATATGAGCAAAAGCTAAAGTACCTAGGAGAAACTGACATGAAGACGAGGAAAACATGCAAAGTACATACAGATGTTGCTTACCACTGAGCCACCATGCCACCCATAACATGCCTCGTAGCATGAAAAATAATAGCCAAACCAGTTTCCTTTAAAGGAGTTTTATCGTTTGAACTGTTCCTGCTGTTCAGCTAATTCTCTGAGATTGAATTTGAAATCCAGGGGCGAGTCTCTTCTCTCAGCAGGTGTGTCTCCCCTCCCAGGAGGTGTGTCTCCCCTCACTGAAGAACTGTGACATCATCTTTTTGTATGAAGCAGGGGATGCAGAACGTTGCCTGGATATAACAGCTCTGTAGCCTCCTGCATGCTCCTTATGTCTGCAGCCTTGAGGCTCCAAAAGCTCCCTGCTGTGCTATATGCAGTTATACACACAGATGAGACATGTGAGATATGCACACTGCCCCCCCCCCCCCTTCCTCTCTGTTACCAGGCTGCAGTCTGTGTTACTGTTTTATATGGAGCAATACACACTGCCCTCCTACCCTTCTCTCCCCCTGTTAACAGGCAGGAGACTCTATAATACTTTAGGCACTTTCCTAAATGCATGTCATTAAAAAAAGTGTAAAAAAAGCAGCTATCACCCAAGTAAAATGTCACTCTATCACTCAATATTCACTGACAGCAAGCACCTGTTATATCTCTTAGTTTACACACAAATTACACTGAAAGCCAGCAGCTTTTACTTCTGTTCTAGTGGTGTTCACCCAAATTGTACTGACAACAGGCAGAGATCTTTACTCAACTACAAGGACAAATGTCAGCTTCAAGTAAAGATCCCTGCTTGCTGTCAGTGACATGTGAATGAAAACAACTGGGGGAGAAGCAATCAGCTTTGAGAGAAGACCTTTCTCAACCTATAACTAACTTGGGCTGGTAGTGTAGTGGTAGAGCTTTGCTTTTACAATGAAGGGGTTTGGAGTTCTAGTCCCTCACAGAGTATTTAACCCCCCTCCCCACTAAATTCTGCACATATGTAGAGAGAACTAAAATATATATGTCAATCTCTATAATGATATATATACACATACATAGCTCCCCTATATCATGTCTCATCCCCCAGATTATATGCATTGTATCACATATGTTGGAAGTGCTTGGTGTGACTGTGAGCATGGGACACTATATAGGGGAGCTTTGTGTGTGTATATAAATAAAATGATAGATGTCTACACATATATTTTCATATCTTTACATATGTGTACAATTTATAAAAGGGAAAAAAATAAAAACTACTGATGGGGCTTGAACTCCTAACTTCTCTCTTGCAGAGCTGATCAGATAAGCACTAAACTACACATAAAGCTTGTACAAACACTGTGTTGAATCCTTATGTTATACACTACAGATGATGATGTCATAAGGAGGCGGGGCTTGCATTAGATCTGAGAAACAGAACGCCCTCTTTTCAAAGTAGCAGCTTAAGGACTGGACCAGTGAGGAGGTGAATCAACCTCTTGGCAGAAGCCCTTTAAACAGGCAGTAATTGCCCAGATCATTCACCCTAGAGCTGGGAGATGTATATAGAGCCAGCAGACCTTGGTTTCATTATCGATTTTAACAGCTCAGAGGGGAGTAAACACAGAGTGTGCAGGCAGCCAATCACAGTGCAGGGGGCGTGGCCGGGCATTTCCTGGCTAGGGGCGTATCCCAACAGGCTGAATGAAATGTCAGCCAGCCAATCACAGTGCAGCGGGCGTGTCTAGGGGGCGAGAAACATCCAGGGGGGCGTGTCCAACCAGCAACAGCAGAAATAGAACACAGATTTACAGAAAAGCTCATATCTGCTAAACCAAGTGACTGAGGTAATGCAACCCAATTACAAAAGTGCTTATTTTTACTGTCCCCATAATCTGATACATGATCTTTGTAACGATAAAACCCCTTTAAGTTGAAAGTTTTTTGGACATTGACTTATATGGTAGAAACTTCTAATAGGTAAAACTAGACAATTTTCTTCCTTCTGGAGGAGAGCTATTTTGCATACTTATATCCAAAGGTGAAGTTGATATGCCCCAATAAAGAAAATTCTAACTACCTGGTGTCATAAGCCACTGAGGAGGTGTCAGGTGTTGTACCGCGGCCAGCTGGGGCTTGTAGTTCCACAGACAGCAATTAATATTGTCACAGTGGCTGGAAGGAAGTGCTGGATCCCTTAACACTTCCCACGTATCCACAATTGTCAATAGGATGGTTGCACTTGTGGAGACAGTCTATGACCTTTGTCACACTCCTAAAGTTCTGATGTCTGGGTGCAGGTGTTGGGAGGGCCTGTGATGTTAGTGCATTTGATAGCGGCCAGACACACTTTTGAACTTACAAATGTAGCACTTCTTAAAGTGGTTATGGAGAAACCCCTAAAAATAATAACATATTCTATAATGGAAGAATACTAAAGATAAGCAGTAAATATCCGTCACAATCCACTGTGTGAACTACTTACATACACTGTTATATAGCATTACATCCACATGTTGGATCTTTCTTCTCACTGGATTTTATATACTGGATACACACCAAGGGAGGCATGTATGAAATGGGCTAGGCAAGTTTTCCTGGTGCGATTTGCGGCAAAATACTGTTTTGCGCCCAGTCTGACATATTTATAAGACGTCTTGCACAAAATATGGCTGCATGTCTGACATACTCAACAATTTTGTCCGCGCAAGTTGTTGTGGCATATTCATAAGATTAGATACATGAATGTGTCTCGACAGAACATGCCCAAAAACAGAGTACTAATCCATTTAATTTTCAAAGTGGCAAGGCTGAGATAAAATTTGTCCCAGACACTTTTTTGGGGCACAGTTTGGTGCACGTTTTTGTCTCACAACTGGACACATTTTTAACCCCTTCCTGATATTGGATATACCTGTATGTCCTGGCGGGAGTGACTTCCCACAACTAAATGTACATGTACGTCCTGGACATCATACAGGCTCACAAGTGGGGTTCGCACGATCGCAACATGGGACCAGCTGTATATTACATGTTGCATAGCATGTGGCTGGAGGCAATTTACCCCTTAAATGCTGCAATCACGATTGCGGCAACTAAGGGAATGACAGAGGGAGCTCCCTCTATCCCCATAGGAGCAGCCGCGGCACGATCGCAGTCTCGGATGGCGTCTCTCACTGCCCGGAAGCCTAACAAAGGCTTCTGTGCTGTCTGTGACGTCACTATGCCCGGCAATGCCCTGTGATTGTTAGTGACAGTTGCCATGCTGTGTACTGCTCTCCATTGTAACAATGATCTGAAAAACAATGATACAAGTCCATTATGGGAAAAAGTAAAAAAAAAAAAGTACAAAAGTACAAAAAAAAGTTATAAAAAGTAAAGCACAAACAAAAATAAAATTAAAACACGTACACCATCCTTTTCCCCTATACAAATGGCAATCGCCACAAAGGAAAATAAATAAAGTATGCATATTTGGTATCACCGCGTACTTAATGACCTACCCTATAAATCTGTGACATTATTTAATCCTCCCGAAGAACACTGTAAAGCCCAGCTCCCAAAAAATAGTCACGGAATTGTGATTTTTGTTCATTCTGCAGCGCATAAAATGGAATACAAAGCAATCAAAAACTCATATAAATGCCAAAGTGGTACAAAAAAACATTAGTTCATCCTGTAAAAAAAAAACCTAACCCAGCTCTGCATATTGAAAAATAAAAAAGTTATGGCTATCAGAAAATAGCGATGCATAAAAACAAAAAGAAACTTTTTAAAGTGCTTCAGCATAAAAAATATATGAATTGGGTATCAACATAATCATATGGACTCACAGAGTAAAACTAACTTGTCATGTATATTGCATGGTGAGCACTGTTAAAAATAAAAACAAAAAACACTATTAGGAGTGCAGTATTTCTTCACCCTGGCTTCCAAAAAATGGATTTAAAAGCAATCAAAATGCCTTGTCTCCCCCAAAAATGATACCAATAAAAACATCAATTCATCTAAAAAAAAACAACTCCTACACAGCTCCATACACAGAAAAATATAAAAGTTATGGCTCTCTATGACGATGCGAAAATGTGTTTTCCCTTTGGAATAAAAGTGTTTTTAATCTGTAAATGCAGTAAAACATAAAAAATATAAAGATTGGGTATCACTGTTATCATTTTGACCTGCTGAGTAAAGCTAGCATGCCATTTATACTGTACGGTGACCGCTGTAAAACATAAGAAAAAACACTACCAGGGTTACTCTATTTTGTTCAAAACATCTCGATCAAAACCTTAATAAAAATCGATCAAATCGTCTTATGAACCCCATATTGATATCTATAAAAACGTAATCTCATCCCCCAAAAAACAAGTCCTTTATCAGCTCCATATACAGAAAATAAAAAAGTTATATCTATGACGACTAGTGTTGAGCGATTATTATCGACAAAGTTGAAATCGGCACAGTTTTTATGGTGATCGGATTTTTTAGATCATGCGATAATTTAGGTTAAAATCTGTGCATCATCTATTAAGATCGCGCCATTTTCGGCGCTTCCTGTCATTTTGGCGGCCAGCAAATCAGCTTACAGAATAGAGCAGGGTGAGATGTGTGTGCGACGTCATGACTGGCATGTGTATGGTTGCAATTGGCTGGAAAAATCACATGACCTCGTTTAAAATAGAACAGCGTTTCCTGTTCAGCCTCAGGTCTCTCAGCGTTCAGAGCAGAAGACGTGCGCTTGCTTGTGTCCAAACAGCTCAGCGAAATTTTTTATATTTCTTCACAGAGAAACCTTACTATTAGCTGTGATCCTTACAATTTTAGTTAGATTAGAGATTGGAAGATTTTATATGGTTAGGTAGAGAATTTTAAAGGAGCATCTATCGCTGTAAAGTCACAGGGGGGGCGGAGGGGGGGTCCCCGCGGGCGAACACAGACAAGCTCTATAAAGAATACTGGATAAGTTCACCAAGACTTAGTGTAGACATTGCACGGCCTGCAGCCATCTGGTTATCATCTATTACCGAGCAGGACATCTCTCATTTGTCCCCCTGATGAACCCTCGTGCTATTGTGGAGGGGGAAACGCGTCGGGGTTTAAGAAGGGAAATCATGGATTTAAGGTTGTATCTATCCTGAATATGTTTTCCTAAACATACCTATATGAGTTGTGCTGGGTGTAAAGTTATACACAGTGGACATTTAACTTCAAGGAATCGTCTTATATGGAGTTCAGCACTTTACCTTCACTAATACCATCTAGTAGGAAGTGGTGGATAAGTGCTGTTTTCATGATAGGGGTCCATATTTTTGTAGCTTTTCCTTGATATCGTTGCATTTTAAATTCACTGGTACTATTGACCCTTTTTTGCTATCTGTCCTTCCTACGAGGGTATATATCCCTTTCCTTATTTCAGAGTACATTATTATATTATTGAGGAGGATAGTTATAGGGTCAGCCATCGGTGATCGGGACGTCCTTTTGGGGTCGAACACCTGATCTTATTTAGGGGTGGGTTTAAAGGGTTTTATTAGTTAGAGATATTAGCTTTTAAGGTTTGTTAGTAGGACTTTTTAAAATGATTTATTAAAAGTTATATTTTAGAATAGGAATTTGTCTTTTGGCCGCAGTGATTTCAATTTTCACAAATTCCATTGTTTATTATTTAAATTTTTCTGTGATTCTGAGTAGACATTGCACTGCAA
Source organism: Phyllomedusa bahiana (assembly GCA_025379985.1). Taxonomy (NCBI): domain Eukaryota; kingdom Metazoa; phylum Chordata; class Amphibia; order Anura; family Hylidae; genus Phyllomedusa; species Phyllomedusa bahiana. The sequence continues at coordinate 10,299 of JAODAL010020967.1, read as the reverse complement.
TAGCTTTATTATTAACAGTTTTCTATTGAAATATTTCCTGGATATTGGGCGGCAGCATGAACTATAGGTTACAAATCTTTTCTTAGTAACTGCAGGTCTCTTTGTTAGGTGCTAAACTTCCACTTTTATTATCAGTATACATTTCAGATAGGTGTTCATTTTCAATTTTGCCCATTCCAACTTTGTTGATATATCCACCTGCACTTAAATGTGAATCCAGTCAATTTTATAGTCACACTCAGGTGAATTGAAAAAAGGTGCCCAACAAAAATATCTTGTATTATACGAATAGACAAGCTCTATAAATGAATACAGGCATAAAGTTCACCAAGACTTAGTGTAGACATTGCACTGACAAATAGCTTTATTATTAAACAGTATTTCTATTGTATATTTCCTGGATTATTGGGCAGCCTAGAACCCTATCGGATACACATCTTTTTCTAGTAACTGCAGGTCCTATTGTTGGGGAGCAAACTCATTTGTATTATCAGTATACATTTCAGAAAGGTGTTCTTTTTCAATTTTTGCCATTCCCACCCTTTGTTGATATATCCACCTTGCACTTAAATTTGAACTCCAGCAATTTTTTAGTCACCTCAGGTGAATTGGAAAGGTGCCAAAAAAATCTTGTATTACACGAATATGTCAAGTCTCTATAAAGATTACATGGATAATGTCACACAAGACTTAGTGTTAGACTTTGACATTGTTATACTGCAATACCTTTATTATTAACAGTTTTATTTTGAAAAATTTCCTGGATATTGGGCAGCCTGAACGTATAGGATAAAATCTTTTCTAGTAACTGCAGTCTCTTTGTTAGGTGAAAAATCCAACTTTTATTATCAGTTTACAATTCTGAGATAGGTGGTTCATTTTCACTTTTGCCCATTCCACCTTTGTTGGATTATCCACCTTGCACTTAAATTTGAATCAGCATTTTTTGTCCCACAGGTGGAATTGAAGGTGCCAAAAATATCTTGTATTATACGAATAATAACAGATACGTGTTTTTTTATTTGGCGCACTACAGCTTTGTTCATTGAGGCAGCTTGCATAAATAATGATCAGCATTTTTTAGTCACCACAGGTGAATTGAAAGGTGCCATAAAATATCATTCGTATTTTACGAACTAATAACAGATACGTGTTTTTTGACTTTGGCGCACTACAGCTTTGTTCATTGTAGGCAAGCTGCCTTGCCACTTAAATCTGAATACAGCAAATTTTATAGTCACCACAGTGAATGGAAGGTTGATAAATAATTTGTATTATAGAATACATAACAGAATACGTGTTTTTTGACTTTGGCGCACTTACAGCTTTGTTCATTGAGGCAGCTGCAGTTAAATTTGAATCCAGCAATTTTGTAGTCACCACAGGTGAATTGATAGAGTGCCAAATACTTTTTATCCAATTACATTTTCAGATACCTGTATTTTCACTTTGGCGCACGGCGCCAGCTTTGTTGATAGATCTACTTTGCAGTCTAAATTTGAATACACTTTGGGCGCCACTTACAGCTTTGTTCATTGAGGGAAGCTTGCACTTTAAATCTGAATACAGCAATTTTATAGTCACCAAAGGTGAATTGAAGGTGAAAAATTATATCTTGTTATTCATACGAATACAAACAGATACGTGTTTTTGATTTGGCGACTACAGCTTTGTTCATGAGGCAGCTTTGCAGTTTTTAAATTGATCCAGCAATTTTGTAGTCACCACAGGTGAAATTGATAGGTGCAAATATACCTTTTTTATCCAAATACATTTCAGATACGTGTTTTTCACTTTGCGCAGGCAGCTTTGTGATAGATCTAATTTTTGACAGTTAAATTTGAATACAGCAATTTGATAGTCACACAGGAGAATTGATAAGTGCCAAAAATACCTTGTATTATCCGAATACTTTAGATTACGTGTTTTTTTTCATTTTGGCGCAGGCCAGCTTTGGTTGATAGCCTACTTTGCAGTTATATTTGAATTCCAGCAATTTTGTTTTTTGATTTGGAGGGATTTGGAGGAAAAGCTTGTGATTTGCTGTCTTTTAATAAGAGACTTTCCAAAACTCTTCCATACCTTCTCAAATTTTTTATATTTCTGAACAGGAGCGAAACTTCAGGTGGTAAGCGAAGCAAAGAGGGGGGTAGGACATGGAGGTAGAGGTACGAGAGTAGGAAGGTGTGCTCCTTCCAGTGCTGGCCGACACAACACGCATTGCCAGGGATCGTCAGTTGCAGGACCGTCAGGCCTGTCTTCGCTGGGTCCAGGGCCTGTGAATCTCAGTAACGAACAGCGTCCGCCAATCTGTCTTCAGTGGTTAATGCCAACCTGCATCAGCAGTCTTACCTCCTCGGCTCCCAGTCTCGGCAACAAATGTCGTCATCAGCATCACACCAGATCCGTCCAAACATGAAGCAGCCAAATGTCTCTCGTGTACCACTCACTGTGGATAGTCCTTTTCTGAAGTCCTCTTTGATGACAAAATGCGGTTTGGGGTCAGTGGCATGTTAAAAGATCAAGAGGCACAAAGATTATGATTTCTCTGCTCTGACGCCCAGTTTTGATTGCCATCAGAGGAGGAGGTGTGAAGCCGGTCAATCAGGCAAAAATCCCAGGTGGTCGGCATCGCCTTGCTGTCCTCTTGCTTGTAGCCCGCAGCTCAGCTCCTGGATGCAGAATGTCAAGAAGACGAAGTCACCTGTGTTGATGATGATGATGACGACATTGCGGATCCATCGCTGATATGGTCTTTTCAGCAGAATTTGCTGCGAGGGCGCTTCATCACTGGACGAGGAGTGAAGACGATGGAGGGTAGTGTCAGTACGGGTTCAGGCCTCAAAAAGGGATGAGGGTGTCACAGAAGTCCGCTGATATGATTCGCCAGCCACGGTTCAGCGCAAACCCCGCTCCTCGCTTATCGCCGTTTCATAAAGGTCCAGGACCTCTCAAGCTGGGCCTTCTTTGACCAAGCCTCTGATTCACCAGCGATGTCATATTGCCGCCTATGCGTAAAGCATAAAGTAGGGCAAGAACCCTTAGGTGGTTAACACCACCAACATTGTCTAGTCACATGAGCGAATGCATGTGTTGAAATGGAGGAACACTTGCCAAAAAAGGCCCAGACGACGCCGCGGCCTTCCAGCCACTGTCACACCTCTGTCTCCGCCTCCTATCTCCACCAAGCGTTCCTCAGTGCACATGTCTTCAGAGTCATGTCAGGGTCCAGCTTCCGCTTCAAGACTCCACCAGTACGCCCGAGTACCACCAAGCACCACCAGAGAGACCCCATCCTACCCTTCTCCTTTGCCTAGTGTGACGACCCATGCACGCGTACAGCGGCAAGTCTAGCAGAAAAAGCCGTCCCTGCCCTGGCCAGCACGTGTCATCTAAAATTTCAAGCGCGTTGTCTGCATCTGTGGCCGGAAAAAGTCATCTGGACACCGACACATGGACTAGTAAGCACTCGGCCAAGGCCGCTATATCTCTGTGACACTCACTGGTGAGCTGGGTGGATGTCTCTGGGGGTGACGGTGGCTCTCAGGCTTGGCGCACGCTCTTCAACACCGCCTGAGATGGTGCAGGGTTCTTTCCTCCCAAGGTCCTCTGGTGGCATCACGTGCCCAGAGAAACCAGGCCGTGTTGAAATTTACTCTGTCTTGGAGACCGTCCATACACACGGTCAGGAGCTAGTGGACGGCTCTCCGCAACAAGAACGAGCGTGGCTGGGTGCAAGAACCTTTTGCTAGGCAAGGTGGTGTGCGATAACGGGCGAAATTTGCTGGGCCCCCCTTAAAATCGGTGGGCTGGAGCACACCCCTTGCTAGCACATGCAAAACCTTGTGTCAGAAATTTTAAAGACCCCCGGGTTTGGGATGCCTGTGGGGAAAGGCTTGAAGTCTAATTCGCATTAGTTTTTGCCCCCTGTTTGTCCCCTGGCTGCGTTGCAGCGTAGTCGCCCCCCTCAAGTTCATTTTGGGGGAACACAGGGAATTCCCCCCTCCACTGCCCCCAGGATTGTGGCAGCAGGCAATGCATTAGCGTACGAAGTGCCCAATGGCTGACAAGCAGGGACTGGGGGGTGTTGAGCAGAGAGGGGAGGCAGGTAAAAGACTTGCCCCACCCTTCCCTTTTTGAAAAAGCCCCCAAAATGGTAGTGGGACAACCCCTTGTCGCATGAGCTTTTGGGGGTTGATTTTATTTTGGAAACGATCGTTGGACATTGAAAAAAGGTGCCAGCAAAGGGGAGGGGAGGGACACGAGGGGGACAGGAGTTTTCCCCGTAAAAATAAAAGGCCCCAGTTTCACTTTTCATCGGTTAATTAGGAGTGGTTCGGGTAGAGCTAGTAAAAGGGGGCCATAGTTGGGTGCATCTTAGGCAAGTAGGGCTGGTTGAAGCGTGCGGAGGCGCGGAGGAGGAGGAGGGGAGGAGGTATTTAGACCCCGTGTTACGACGCCCCCTCCCTTGGAAAGAGGTTGGGCGAATTTGAGGGGGGAGGAAATGAGGGAAGATCATTTGCTAGTCCCCCTAAACCCAGAGGGCTTGGGAAATAAAGCCCATTCCCCAAGAGGTGGAGCTCCATTTTCCAAAAATTCGTTTAAAGGCCCATCAAAATGAAACAGTTATGGGGGGGCCCATCGGGGCCCCGGTAAAAAAAAATTTGATTTTTCCCCCCACCCAAAAAAAGAGGAAAAATGCAGGAATTGGGGGACGTGTGATTGATAATGGAATTTTTTGGGTTGCTTCAGTAAATGTAGGTGGAACAAATCGGGAGTGCAGCATAGAGTCCCAAGTAGGCAGCGGCAGCAGCGGGGCAAGGTGTAGAAGCCTAAGATGCCCTCGGGAAAATCTTTGTTTACCCCCTCCCAAAGTGAATGGGGTAAATAACACAAGAGACAGTTAAGATCATGGTGCAGAATCTGCGCTCAAACCCCTGTTTTTGATTTGGGTTCGCCCAATAGACTTTGGGTACCAAAAAGGACGAATGGCCGAGCTTGCCCCTACGCCATAGAGGTGTTGTCCCGCCCCCAGCCCCGCGTATGTCGAGCGGACCCTTTAGCCCGTGAAGAATATTACAGACAAACGTGGTTAAAAATGTGGATCGTTTGACTTTCATCAAGATGAATCAGGCATGGATCTCTGATGATGCTGTGGCCCCAATTGCCGAGGTCACCGATTAGTTGCCGTTCTACTTCCTTTCCCTCTTCAAACAGAAATGGTCTCTTGAAAATGTTTTTTAAAATGATCTTTTCTTCTGCAATTTTTATTTCTTTTCCCCAACAGTTAAATTTTGCTGTTTTGCGTGAGGAGACTGTAAAAGACAGCAAGGTTTCATGACAACACCGTATTCCATTTACTCACTTTATCTTTAGAAGTTTTTCACATTGTCAATGGTTTTGAGGTCATGTTGCTGTGAGATACAGCTATAATTATGGTCCTTTTGAACAGAAATGTGGCTTTTAAGTGGCATTTCTCCTCACAATTTTTAATAGTGGCTGAAAAGTCATATTTATAATTTTTTGGGTCATGTAGCTGTGAATACAGCAATAATCATGGTCCTTTGAACAGAAATGTGGTTCTAAGTGGCATTTCTCCCTCACAATTTCCTCAGCACGTTGAGTAAATAAGAAAAAGAAGCCAAGAAAAAGGGCACTGGGTGGAACAGGAGCGTTAACCACCAGTATTTCCATGTGAAGCTCAATTGGTCCGCACTCATACGGAGGGGCAAGCGCTACCCCGGAAGGGACAGTATATGTCCAGTGAAACTAAAAAAAAGGTTGGTTTGAAAGACTCCTTTTTCCCGGGACTTTTTAAATTTGGGGGTCATGCAGGTTTGGGGGCTCATGCTGTGGCCCAGGACATGTATAGTCAATGGCCAGTTCAACTAAAATGGTGGAAAAAGACTCCTTTTTCCGGCACTTTTAAAATCTGGGGGTCAGACAGGTTTAATGGTCATACTGCGGTACAGGACAGGTATAATCAATGTCCAGTGAAACTAAAATGGAGGTTGAAAGACTCCTTTTCCCGGCACTTTTGAATGTGGGGGTCAGACAGGTTTTAATGGTCATTTGCGGTACAGGACAGATATAGTCAATGTCCAGTGAAACTAAAATGGTGGTTGAAAGACTCCTTTCCCGGCACTTTTTAATTGGGGGTCAGACAGTTTAATGGTCATTCTGCGGTACAGGACGATATAGTCAATGTCCGTGAACTAAAATGATGGTTGAAAGACTCCTTTTTCCGGGACTTTTTAATCTGGGTCATGCAGGTTTGGGGCTCATGTATGGCCCAGGACAGGTTGTAGTCAATGTCCAGTGAAACTAAATGGTGGTTGAAAGACTCCTTTTTCCGGCACTTTTGAATCTGGGGGGCATGCAGGTTTGGGGCTCATGATGTGGGCCCCGGACCTGTATAGTCAATGTCCAGTAAACTAAAATGGTGGTTGAAAGACTCCTTTTTCCGGCACTTTTTAAATGTGGGGGTCATGCAGGTTTGGGTCATGCTGTGGCCCAGACAGGTATAGTCAATGTCCAGTGGAAACTAAAATGGTGGTTGAAAGATCCTTTTTCCGGCACTTTTTAATCTGGGTCATGCAGGTTTGGGCTCATGCTGCGTTCCAGGACAGGGTATTTAATGTCCAGTTCAAGTAAGATGATGGTTCAAAACATACTGCCTTCTGGCACTTTTTTTTGTGGTTGATGCAGGTTTAAGGGTCATGCTGTGGTACAAGACAGGGATAAGTGAATGTTGTGTGTTTTTTTTTCTGTGGGGTTTTATAATCTAAGTGTTTTGCCTAAGTGTAGCAGTATCCATTTGACTGTTGTGGATGTTAATTCCAGCTTCTCCAGCCCTGTTTGGGTGTAAGAATGAAGGTGTTGTTGCGCTCCCATAGACTTTAATGGTCATCGCTCATAATCGACTGCTCACCATCGACTATCTTGTTTGATGATGGTCGACTATCGACCAGCGACCGATGTCGATGGCCAACGCAATCGCTCAACACTAATGACGACATAAAACGCATTTCTATTGTGTAAAAGTAATAAAACATAAAAAACTATTTTGTTTCTTTGTTTAGCGTAATGCTAAAAAAGTTTGTGAAAGACCGGTCACATGTCAATTTTCAAAAATGGGGTCCTGTCATATATACACATATACAATATATTTTATTATATTTATACACACGCATACGTATGCACAAACATACATGTATACATTTATAGTATATATAGTATATGCATACACAGACATACTATATATATATATATATAAATATATATTATATATATAGTATAGTATATGTATACACAGACTCATGTATGCACACATGTATATACCACACAAGCACAAAACCACACACATATATATATATATATTTATATATATATATATATAATATATATATAAAAATATTGTAAGCAACCAGCGGGAAAAGATAGGGGGATGGAAGGTATGTCCCTAGTAAACGAAGAGGAAGTCAGCTCAAGACCAGGTAGGTAGAAAATATGAAGATAGCTTTATTCAAATGCATTAAAACAGAGTCGACATGCCCAGGGATGTAGTTGTCATAAGAAGCGCTAACGCGTTTCGGAAAATATTCCTTAATCATAGCGTATATTGCATAACAAAGCTTTCCTTTAAATAGACCTATTTTCCGGTCCACATGTGCTAGGAAAAATAATTTTAAAACCCTTGCACCTTGGTATATTATTAAATATAAAAAATATACGAAATCAAATATATAAAAGTACAAAACCTACAATAACATCAATATTGATAAAAACTCTGTCTCTTGTTCTTTACCTGCCGGATAAGTGAGCCTAATTGGTAGATCCCCATGTCTCCCTATTTAATAGTTTTTTGGTTGTGGTCACCACTCTAAACGGGCTTAAACACTCTCTCAATGCCCGAAAAAGAAAATCTGAAGTATTCCTATTATGATGTTCGAATGAAATCCCTAGAACCCACAATATTCCCACAGACAGTGTTTGCGTATATCAGACAGGTGCCTTCGGATCCTGATTTTTAACGCTGTGATGTACACTCAACATATTGCAAGTTTGCAATCAGTACAGGTAATTAGATCACTGTGAATTTAGTGTTACAATTGATCTACGATGTAATATTATGTGTTATATTGTTTACAGATGAAGTAAAAGTATTGGTGATCTGCATAAAGTTGCAAGCTATGATTTTGTGTCTATCATTAAGAAAAATCTACCTGTACTTTTCTCTCAGGATAATATGAATTTTTAGATAAGGAGGGTATAAAATTTGTTTTTAAGAAAGGTAGAACTCTTGGTTCTCTATTGTCACCCAGTTTATTCTTATCAGATTACCCAATACCCGATTGGTTATTACTTAGAGGCCTTATAAATGTGGACACTCTTTGTTGCATAGCTTCAACTTTATGCAGTTTAAACCAATACTTTTATTTTCATCTGTAAACAATATAACACATAATATTACATCGTAGATCAATTGTAACACTAAATTCACAGTGTATCTAATTACTGTATGATTGCAACTTGCAATATGTTGGGTGTACATCAACAGCGTTAAAAATCAGGATCTGAAGGCACCTGTCTGATATACGCAAACCACTTTTGGGGGAAATCGATGGCTTCTAGGCATTTCATCGAACATCATAATAGGAATACTTCAGGATTTTCTTTTTGGGCATTGAGAGAGTGTTTAAGCCCGTTAGAGGTGGTGATCACAACAAAAAATTATTAAATAGGGAGACATGGTGGATCTACCAATTAGGCTACGTTATCGGCAGGTATGAACAAGAGACAGGATGTTTTTATCAATATTGATGTTATTGTAGGTTTGTACGTTTTATATATTTGATTTCGTATATTTATATATTCAATAATATACCAAGGTGCAAGGTTTAAAGTTATTTTTCCTAGCACATGTGACCGGATATAGGTCTATTTAAAGGAAAGCTTTGTTATGCAATATACGCTATGATTAAGGGAAAAATCTTCTGAAACGCTAAGCGCTTTCTTACTACAACTACATCATGGTCATGTCGACTCTGTTTTAATGCATTTGGAATAAAGGCTATCTTCATAATTTCTACCCACCTGGGCTTGAGCTGGACTTCCTCTTCGTTTGTTTGGGATCACCTGAGACTTGTTTCCGTCTATCCGTGCACGTCCAGGGGTGGAACACTGACGGTGAGCTGGCATCCTTTTCGTTCTATATATTGTATGTCCCTAGTATTATGCTGCAAATGGTAAGGAAGTTCCAGGGAGGTCAGGGGGGCCGATCCAGTAGGACAGCCCCGGTCTTTCCACAGCAGCAGAATGGCAGCAAGAAAAAATGCACTAGTGGGGCACCAAGAAACCGGATCTTGGTGGGGAAAAGCAGCAGTAGAGAAAGGTAACCATAGGTTACGTAGGCGTGGGTATTTTAGCATAGCTGCTGTGCAGCTTTATTGGGCTGCTTTTTCTGAACGGCTTTTAGCGTGGGTGGGAGGGCCGTTCACCCTCCGGTCCAGGCTTTACCCTATCCCTAGGCCTTTAAATCCTGTGCAGGAGGGGACCAGGTGAGAGAGTCAACCTGGGACTGATTGGTATCAGGAGTCATTTCTCCAGACGGTGCTGGAGAACTAGACCGAGGAGGTCTGCTTTCCAGAGACTTATCCTGCCACACGGTGGAGTATAACATGTGTGCCTTTTTGATGCTGGAAATATTATTATGTTTTGTGTGCATGTTTAAGGCTGACGTAAGCCTATGACATAAGACTGCCTGTTTGTTTTGCTGTTTTGTTTTGCTTCACAAATTAAACCCTATATTTTTTGTTGCAACCATCCCGTTTGTGCCTACCTCTGTGACCGCTAGTCCCCACAATATATATATATATATATATATATATATATATATATATATATATATATAAATATCCACAAACACACACTGTAATTTTAAACAGAGCTCTATATTAGACAAGGTGTGTTTTTGTGTTTTGATTTTTATACAACAGCTCAGAAAACTTCCAGCTCTCACTGAGCTGTTTTCTTTTGGGATCAGCTGATAGTGCTGTCTTCTGCCAGGACCTCTTCAGAAGAGGCAGGATGACTAAGGACAGTGATAATGTAGCCTTCAATCTCCTTTCTACACTGCAAGCCCACCGTCACACACAGGTTGTCAAGCTGACTGAGCACAGCACGGCACCATGCTCAGTTTCTGCCAGTGAGCTGAACCCGAAGTAACTACAGAGTCTGTCTATTACCTGTACTCTCCATTCCAGGATAGATTTCTGCACAGGAAGAGCACAGTGACTA